>JABXJD010000089.1:742500-782500 GCA_013375575.1 Percina caprodes
TCACATCTACGTCGTCAACCTCAGTTGAGTTAATGCAGTAACGCTCAACTATCACTGGAAAAGAGCTTCTAATATCCTTCACTGGTCTCCGTTCAGAACAACGGGATCTGTTGGTCCATTTCTTTAACTGTCTATGGTTGTATTCACAAAACATCCTAAGACCAAGCATAGCTCCTGGAGGGCTGAGTTAGCAGACAATCTTAAGATTAGGGGTGTGCCAGTCCTATATGTAAGACTCCAATGTTTTGGATCTAAGTATTTAACTCAAAGTATTTCAATGTTTCAAGTAGCTCTTCAGTCCGGAAGAAGTTAGACACGGTCCACAGTCAGCAAGACTTGCTCACAGACAGTGTGCTGCAAGTAATGTGTCTCAATGTGTTAGAAACCAACATTAACTTTTAAACCCTTATGATGGCAGCAACCACTACCATATATTGGTCCCCTGTCAACCAATCAATGCAGAACCAATAGTCCTTTGGCCACACCACTTAGTAAAATAATCATTGTTCAGTCACGTCCAGCTACCTGCAGCAGAATGTCTGTTCTCATATTCCAAACCTACATTTTTTTCAACAACTAAAGAACATGAAGTCGTCACTGATTCTGATAATCCGATACCAAAACCTGAAATTTAACAGTGATGATTCAGATAGGTGGTGAACTCCTCCAAACACCAACCTGACATTTACCTGTTGGGATAGAAGAATATAGATCATCAAACAACAAAACAAAAACAATGGTATATGCATTCTTAAAGTATATGTTGGCCCCCTAACTGAACAGTGCCCACGGGCAAGCCAATAACTCGTTGTGAGGTTCAGGAACTGCCACGGTCAGGTCGGATGGTGAGCTTCAGGGCTATCTCCTTGTTTGACCTGCAGATGACCAAAGTTGGTTCTTCAAATCTGTTTTTACTTTTCCGACCCCCTTGTTCTAACTGTTCTTTTATGTCTGAATTCAGTGTTTTTCACCCTCTAACATTAGGTTGGACAGAGTTGTTGGTTGGTGATTTTAATATTGATTTAATTGACATTTCTAGCACCTTTGTTACCGATTTTCTTAATGTCGCTGAGTCTTTTAATTTTATTCAACACATGTATGGTCCCACACTCAACATTTTTTTAAACCTGTCTTTTGATTTAGATTATAAGTTGCTCTCGCATGAAATTGCTTCTTAGCTGAGAAGTTTTCTTCTGCTTTTGACTCAAGTACACTGTTGTCTTGTTACTCTGTATTAATTGTCAGGTCCACTCCTTTAATACACATTGCTCTTTTGTTTTGGATAAAGTGGCTCAAAGTTAAATGAGACCTGTTTCCTCCAACAATTCATCCCTGGTTAAATGACACCATTTGTTGTTCTCTGCGTAAATGTTGGAGGTTAGAACTACAGTGGACTTCTGTGCTTGCTTTTGAGACACCGGGTTAGGCAGTGGTGGGTGTCTCTGGGTCGTCTCCTACCTCTCAGATAGGTTGGAGATTTTTTTACATCTTTGAAACTGCTGCCCTTTATTGTGGTGGGCTTCAGGGCTCTGTGTTGGGTCCTAAAATTATTTGCCTGGTATATGCTTCACTTAGGTCATAGTATTAGCACATTTAAAGGTATCTCATCTCACCGTTACCCTGATGATGACTTACAAGCACAATTGTCTGACTGTCATTTAGGCCTGCATGGCTAACAACTTTTTGCAGCTCAATGCAGATAAGAATTGCTTCGGATAAGAACAGTTATTTCAGCCAAACAGTCTAATATCCAAAACCTGTGTTATATTTGATCATGCTATGTATTTTTATCAACATATCTATCAATCAATTCCATATTCAGTATCAATTTACTCTTCAATTCAATTTCAATTTCATTCATAGTATCAAATCATAACAAGAGTTTTCTCAAGACACTTTAAAGATTTGGTCTGTCACACCCTTGCCTGCTGTGACCTCTTTGCGGTGACAGTCTGATGTGTGTGAATGTGTTTTTGTTTTATTTCTTAATTTATGTCTGCTGTGTGTTTGGTGTGTTTTGGTTTTCTGTCTGTGTTCCTGTTCCCTGCATGTCACAAAGTTGATTCTCCCCACACCTGGCACCAATTCCAATCAGCACACCTGCTATTCATCCAGCATCATCATCTGCCTTTATGTAAAGACCAGTCTGACTCCTCTCCCTGCCGGTTTGTTGCTTACTACCAGTATGATGTTTCACAAGCCTTTGTTCAGTGCCATCTTCAGACCCAGCAGCCCCCACTGCCAGCTCATCCTCACTGTCTACATAAAATAAGATTATTTTCCACCACTCCTGTATGCGCCTTCTGTCCCAAATCCTGACAAGACCACACTATTATTTACAAAGACCCAACAATTCCAGTAATTCCCCCAAGAGCAAGCATTTAGTGCGATAGTGGCGATTAAAAACCTTGGGTGGTGAGGAAAACCTCCTCTTAGGGAAAAACCTTGGACAGATCCAGGCACTTGGTAGGCGGTTTCTGATGGTGCAGGTTGGGGGTGTGATGAACAGTGGCAATAATAGTCACAATAATGATCATGAAACTATGACTAGAAATAGTAGTTGTAGTAGTTCATGGCATAGCAGGGCATTACAGGGTGTAACAGGGCACTGCAGGCCAGCAGGACATAACCAGGTATTAGGACATTCCAGGAGACAGCAGGGTGTTACAGGGAGCAGCAGGAGTGGCACAGACATGCACTTTACACCAAAAAGGGCATGCATGCCACCCGACGCAAAGAGAGAGAGAAAAGAGACTGCAGCAGTCCGGAGTATAATTAACTAGTCCAGCCTGGAAGTAACAAATGCATGGACTAGTTTTTAAGCATCATTTTGAGACAGGATGTTCCAAATTTTGTCAATGTTACGAGGGTAAAAAGAGGATGTTCTTGAGGTTTGTTTTAAGTGAGCGTTAAAGGATATATCTGATCACAAATAACTCCTAGATTTCTGACAGTAGAAGCACAATAACTTCAGTTTTGTCTGAGTTTAACATCAGAAAATTGTCATCCATGATTTTATATCTTTAATGCATGCTTGACGTTGAACTAACTGACTGGTTTTATCTGGCTTGATTGACAAGTATAATTGGGTGTCATGTTTCCTAATAATTTGGCCTAGAGGAAGCATATATAAGGTGAATAAAATTGGTTTAAGTGGTTCAAGCACTAAGTCTTATGGAACGCCATGGCTAACTTGAGCATGCCTGGAGGATGCATCGTTAATTCAATTCAATTTTCAATTCAATTTTATTTATAGTATCAATTCATAACAAGAGTTATCTCGAGACACTTTACAGATAGAGTAGGTCTAGACTACACTCCAGAATTTACAAAGACCCAACAGTTCTAGTAGTTTCCTCCAGAGCAAGCAACAGTGCGAGGAAAAACTTTGTTTTAAGCAGAAACCTGGGACAGACCCAGGCTCTTGGTAGGCGGTGTCTGACGTGCCGGTTGGGGTTAGAATGAAGAATGGCAATAACAGTCACAAAAAATAGTAGTTTGTAGTAGTTCTTTGTAGTACTTCATGGCATAGCAGGGCACTGTGCGGCATTACAAGGCATAGCAGGGCACAGCAGAGCGTAGCAGGATGAACACGGCATTGCAGGACGTGTAGCAGGACCATGGCGACAGCTGCTACCCTGATTTTGGAGCCTCCCTGATCCAAGGGAACATGCTGGGGAAAAAAGAACATAAGGACTCCGGGGAATGACTCCCCAGAGCTAGGTTAGTAACAAGCATTTCTGGGACATGGATGCACACAAATGGAAAGATAGAAAGATAGAGGAGAGAGGAACTCGGTGTGTCAAAGGAAGTCCCCCAACAGTCTAAAACTATTACAGCATAACTAGGAGAGACAGGGTAAAGAGAGGAGCCTGGTCAGGCTAGAACTCTCCCCAACCGGATCGGGCTGTATGCCAAGTCTCCCTCTAGTTTTATTATATTCTTGATTATATGATAGATAGATCTGACAACTATGACAAGAAGCAGGTGGGCCGGGTTAGGCGGATGCTGCGACTCCTCACTCCCTAACAATATTCAATTCTATGCCCTAACTATAAGCTTTATCAAAAAAGAAAGTCTTAAGTCTACTCTTAAATGTGGAGACGGTGTCTGCCTCCTGAACCCAAACTGGAACCTGGTTCCACAGGAGAGGAGCCTGATAGCTGAACGCTCTGGCTCCCGTTCTACTTTTAGAGACTCTAGGAACCACAAGTAACATGTTAACATTTACACATTGAGATTGATCAGATAAAAAGGACATAAATCAGCTTCGTGTAATTCCTTTAATGCCAACTAAATGTTCCAGTCTCTGTAACAGGATGGTATGGTCTATAGTGTCGAATGCATCAGTAAGATCTAGTAAGACAAGTACGGTGTCAAGTCCTTTGTCTGAAGCAGTTAGAAGATTGTTAGTAATTTTCACCACTGCCATCTCTGTGCTATGATGCATTCTAAATCCTGACTGAAAGACCTCAAACTCTTGCTATGTAGAAACTTACATAATACTACCTTCTCCAGAATCTTGGAGAGAAAGGGGAGATTAGATATAGGTATAGAGTTGGCTAAGAACTCAGGGTTGAGGGTGTTTTATTTCAGAAGTGTTTTTTTCACAGCTAATTTAAATGACTGTGGTACATAACCTGTTAATAAAGACACATTGATCAAATATAGTAATGAAGTGTTAACCAAGGGTAACGGTTATTTAAGTAGCCTGGTAAGGATGAGGTCAAAGAGACTGGTAGATAGCTAAATAGACTTTTATCATTAATTGTTAAAGGTCTAAAGGATAAAAGCAAAGTATATCTCAGGTCTTGTCGTTCTGTCTAGCGGTCCTGCCAAAGGTGAATTGTTGAGGGCAAGAGGGGATGAATTGTCTAATTGTTATAATGTTAACCTTAAATAAGCTCATAGCTATAGGAATAGATTGCTCAATAGAGCTTTGACTCTCTGTTCGCCTGGCAACAGTGCTGACAAGAAATGTGAAGCACTTTTTGCATTTGGTGAATTTGTTCTGTAAAAGGTGCTATTATAAAATAACTTGATAATAATATTACTTGTCAAACTGTAAGCTCTTTTGTTTTCTGCATGGATGCCTGTTCTTCCACTGCACACAAAAAGCCTCATTAGGTCACTCTACACCCTTGCCTTCTTTTGAAGAGCTTCTGTGTGAATGGCAGCCTGCATGCCTTTGCTAATGTGCAATTTGTGTTACATGTGGTTAAAAGGTTAGTGTGGGAAGTGAGTGTATGTGAGTGTCTGTGATTAGATAGATGACACTAAGTCTGATGAAGTAAATATGGCTCCTTGTTCACAGTAGACTTCTCACGGCATTGTCAATTAGCACCAGCACACTCATTTAACACGTATCTATGGAAAAAACAGACACAACTGAATGTAGCTTGAGGAAAAGCTTCAGAACCAAAGTTATGATAGTATAGAGCAAGAAAAAGTACTTGTGTTAGTCGGTATGAGGAAGGAACGCATGTTCTCTCATGAGGACATATACAAGGATATATGAAGAGAGTTTCAGTGTAATTCTTTTCTTAAGGTATTTTGAGACGATGGAGGATGGGAGAGATATGTTGAAAATTATAAATAACTGTTACTACGGGGGAATGGGAAGTTTTATGTGAGTGAAGGTTTTGGTATGATGATTTTGTATGTTTGCATCTAGGAGTAATTTGAAAGATGGTTGTAGAGGTAGGAACTTAAGATGGACCAAGTCAATAATTTGATAATATAAATTTATTATGTATAATGACCTCCATTAAACCATCCAGGAAGGGGCTGAAGGTAGCTTATATTATTACATGCAGTCTTAGAAATAAAATAATTGATATCTCAAATACCCTATCAGAAGGCAACACACATGTATCAGCAATAACAGAGATTCATCTGGATTTAAATATGCTGTAATAAGTATTCATGGTATATAGGAAAGACAGAAATGCAAATGGAGGTGGGGTGGCTATCTATGTCCAAAATCATATTCCTGTGAAAGTAAGGATGGACTTAATGTCAGCAGAACTAGAAGCATTGTTGCTTCAATCTCACATCCCCCATTTGAGGCCCTTATTAGTCGGCTGTTATAGCCCACCTAATGCAAATTCTGATTATCTAGATAAATTGTGCGATATGATAGATACACTATGTGATCATGCCAATTAAATATATCTCCTTGGAGATCTAAATATTGATTGGACGTCTTTACACAAAGATTCAAACTATCACAGATGCATGTGAATTAACACAAGTGATAACTTAACCAACACAAGTATGCTGAAAAAAGGATGGATCCAAAACGGCAACCTGTATTGATCATACTGTGTATGTATACTAACCAAGTAGAACAAGGCAGCAAAGGTATGTCTTTGCCAATTGGATGTAGTGATCATAATCTGGTGGCAGTAGTAAGGAAAAAAAAAAGGTCCCAACAGCTGGAGCACAATTAAGAGAATATATATAAACACTTCAATGAAAAATATTTCATAGAAGATGTTAGCAGTATTTGTTGGGATAATGTGTTGAGGCTGGACGATCCAAATTACGCTGTTGAGGCTTTTACTAACCTCTTTGTAGAAATAATTGATAATCATGCACCTGTGAAAAAGAGAACCGTTAGCAATGATAGGAATAGATTAACTGCCTCATTACTCAACTTTATGAGAAATATTCTAGTAACTAAAGAGCCTGTCATGATGTCATGACAGTTTTTCTCCTTGTTTTGTGTGCTTTGTCTGTTTCTCATGTTTTTCCCCCTCCTTTGCTATCTGTGATATGTGGGCCTGGCTCAGCTGGCAGTGGGTGCCAGGTGAAGCTCATTGCCTAATCATCCTACTTCAGTACTTAAGGCTGGCTCTGTGAGCCGCTCGTCGCCAGATTGTACAGTCTACTAGAGCGGTACAGTGGCACTCCTGGTTCCCTGCGCAAATCTGTGTTTCCGGTGTTGTGTCTTGTGTAGCGTCTCTGTTCTCTTGTTGCAGCCTGCTATGCTTACTCATGCTCACGCTTCCTGCCTGCCGGCCTGCCTGCCGGCCTTCCCCTCCCGCTCACTCATTACTGATTACTAGGATTGGATTAAGCCTTGAATTGTTTGTTGGACTCTGGAAGATACCCCACCACCTGGTTTTCATCACCAAGTCACTGGGCACACTCTGGAGAGTGCGTTGCACCCACCACTCACCACGGGACATCCTTGATGCACCCCCCTCCTGTTTTCACCTGCACAGTTATTATACATAGATTCACATATTAAATCAATTTATCGTATGTCCTGTGTCGTCATCTGCTTTTGGGTCCAGCCTCCAGTGCTGTTCACAGGGTGTTGTATCAGTTCTGATGAATATGACTGTAACATTAGACATGCTATGGAGGGGGGAATTCACATTACTTTAGACTGGGACCATAAATCGTCCCTGGTGTTTTGGCTTAGATTGGCCCACTATATAAGATCACAAATGTTGCCTTTCCTTGTGTTCCCCTAAATATGTATAGCCTACCATCTCCTATTAATTAAAACTACTAATGCCATGTAATGACAAGGCAAGAATCAGTGATGGTATTCTCCTCATGAATCATAAACAATATATATATATATATATATATATATGTATATATATATATATATATATATGTATATATATATATATATGTATATATATATATATATATATATATATATATATATATATATATATATATATATATATATATATATATATATATAATCATTTCACAAGTAAAGAGGGCCCTGTGCTTTAATTTGAAGAGGTCTTTTCATGCCACTGCAGACAAAAAAAGCCACAAGTCTCGTTAAGAAATTTTGCATGATGTGCAGCGTTCATCTAGGCTACTTTAAGGACACAAATGCACACGCGTAAAGATTGATGAACCTTAAGGTGGTGCTTATTATTATGATGTATGTATGATATTAGGCTACTTTGTTGAATGGAAGGTAGGCTAATATAGCCTTATAATAATAAAACCGTGTGAACATCATCAGTCAAGACTCCGATACACACGCACACTTAGTCCCACTAATGCAATCATACAATATAGCATGCCTACTTCTTTTATTGTTGTAGTGTTATCATCAACAGTTTGTCCACCATTTTTTTTTGGCTCAGTTTTATCAATGGGCAAAGTGTTTTAAGGGGAGTTGTGCTTAGCGCAGGTTGTACCCTTGCTTCCTCATCTCTGTCCCTCTCTTCCTGAGTCTCCTCTTCACTGTGCATGCGACTGCCATGACTATCATCAGCCACGGGAGCTGATGAAGTTCCTGCTACTGCTGAAAACATGTCTGTCAATTTTACACATTTGGCAGCGTCTGCCTGAAGGGCCTGTCTGTTGTTTTTCATGCAGCTTCTCTGCACCTCCTTTGCATTTCTTCTTTATGATCTCATCACTGTTCTAGCCTGGCAGATACACACCCGAATCTGCAGGCAGAAATCTAAAAGAGCGTGCTGTTTAAAGATATGTTCTTTTCATTGTCTAGGTTAACGTTATCCTCACCTAGCACCACTTCACAGCTAGCTGCTGCTGTTTAAGCGGCCTGTTCAGCACTGTCTGTATCCCCAACAATAGCCATAAAAAAGTTTGTCATCTTTGGCAGCGTTGACAAATGCTTAATCGCGTCTTTTCGCTTTTTTCTATTATTTGAGCTTCTTCTGTCACCGTGTGTTTATCTTTTGCGCTGCGCACCGTTATGGACTAGTCCATTTCATTGTGAGGGTAGGGGGTGTTTGGAAAAACCTAGCTAATGTGATATTTTAAAGTGTTTTTGCCCAGCCCAGTGTCAGTTGAAAAAACAATGGGCTGCCGATCTGCCTACCATTTTTTATGTGCTGACAAAATAAAAAGTTTTATAATATATCATATATAATATCACAATCTCATCTCTATATTATGTGAATAATTTAAAGTAGGACCTTTATTTTTTTAAATAGTGATTCATCAGAATCATTTATAATGACAAATGATTCTGATAAATGTATATTTAAAAAAATTATTACGGACTGTCTACCATGTTATGAGCATTGGCGTTGCATAGTTTGTCCACCAAAGGGCCCTCTACAACGTCCCTGTTGGCAACACTTTTTTTTTGTCAATGTGTTTTTGTTCAAAGGACTTTAGTTTGTATTTTTATACATTTTATTTATCAGAACTTATTAATATACCACCTCCAGCTGGCTAGCTTGGTTTCTAGCTCCAGGCTAACGCTTTTCCTCCCACCTCCAGCTAGCTAGCTTTGTTTCTAGCTCCAGGCTAACGCTTTTCCTCCCATCTCCAGCTAGCTAGCCATGCTCTGCTCCTGTCGGCTAATCTTGTCTGCTCATCCTTCTGTTTCTTCCAGTCTTGGATCCTTCTGGGGACAATGTCGAAATGTCTCGCAGCTTTCTCACCCAAGTTTTCCTCTGCATACTTAAAAAATCTCTTTATTTTGTTGTTAAAAACCAGTCCCACTTCGCTAAGTAACACATACAGCCGCACTGACTAAAATACCGGTAGGATAATAATACTTTACGTGCGTACCATAATCCAGAAAAACATATTGTGGGAAAAAAATGTATATATTGGTGAATCTGTTAAATTAAATTGGTAGAAATGTACATTATGGTAAACTTGAATGCACATTATATGAAAGGCACTTAGTCCCCACTATTTTTTTCCCAAGGTCGTAATATGAGGCCAGCCTTTATTTGTCTGTTGACCACGCCCCCGCCACTATCAGAGGCCCGGCTTTTAATTGACTACCGGTCTTTATTTGAGGAATTATGGCATTTCCCCTGAGGCCCCCTAGCAGCTGTGTCTAGCCCGTTATCCAGACACCCACTTGTTAGTAGCCACCATTCAAAGACTTTCTGGTACGTGGTGGTCAATGAAGACGAAGAGGAATGGTGAAATATTAATAAAGGCTAAGTTCTATTGCCAGCAAACTGCTTTTCTTATTTGTGTGTGTGTGTGTGTGTGTGTGTGTGTGTGTTTTTTTTATTTATTTTTTTATATGCAGCAAGGTGCAGCTGGGCTTCCGAGAAGTTCATGGCGCCGAGATAGATTTGGTTCCAAGTAAACTGATCAGGAAAGGAAGATATGTATGTGTGTGTGTGTGTGTGTGTGTGTGTGTGTGTGTGTGTGTGTGTGTCATCAGACATCCCCAATCTGCCCCGGAGACAGTGTAAAAGATGTCTATGATAATTCATCCACCATAAATGAACCTCCATTTATAGATTTTAATGAAATCCTAATTGCCAGCTTAATACACTCCCCTACTTTTATGGAGACATAAGTAATAGGCAAGGGGACATGAAATTATTTTATTCTGATATATATTACACCCATTTGACTCCTTTGCAATAAAGTTCAAAATTAGATCCAGACTGAAAATTATCTAACAAATGATATCATTTGAATCACATAATTAGATGAGAATCTGACAGAGGAGGTTTAACTCCCATAATAAGACCAAAATATAAAATGGGATCTCTGTTGGGAACATCTCTTCTGATGTTCATGCAGATAGAGAAGGAAGGGATGCTTTACACAGGAGTCAATTATAGTGTATATACAGTACTGTAAATGTGATATGACATTGTAACTTTCTTGTTAATCTATTTTAATATATCGATTGAGCACATCATTTATGATGTTGGAATAGGTTTATAAAAACTGCAGTTCTTTAAGTAATAAACTAAACATCTTGTGTGTGTATAAACATGAAGGTACCAACTGGCCTTTTAAGACAGCAGTGGAACAGATCCAGAAGTATCCAGATCCTTTACTTAAGTTAAAGTACTAATACCACACAAGTCCTGCATTGAAAATGTTACTTAAGTAAAAGTATGTAAGTAGCATCGCTGAAATGCACTTAAAGTATTAAAAGTACAAGTACTCAATGCAGAAAAATCCTCCCATTTTAGAAAGTGTAAATGATCCAAACAGTGTTTAATGGTCTAATAATTTCAGCTGGACTATGCTGTTACATTGTTGGCTAGCTTAATGTGTAATAAAACATCAGATTTTATAAACTTTGTGTGTTTTGTGTGCAGAAATATTAATGTGTAAAGTAACTAGTAACTACAGCTGTCAGGTGACTGTAAGTGTAGTAAAATGTACAATATCTCTCTGAAATGTAGCAGAGTAGAAGTAGAAAGTGGCAGGAAAATTAAATACCTTAAAATCTTTACTTAAATACAGTATTTGAGTAACAGCACTTGTTAAATCCCACCGCTGTTATTTAGGAATTATAATTTAATGCTGCACAAAATGACTCTTCTGAGTATCAATCTCTCAAGAGACAACAAAAACGGCAACAAAAAAATTTCAATTGTATAGTTTTTTTTTAATTTCCTAGTCTTTGACTAAGAGCAAAAGATTAGTGTTGGAGCTTTCCTTTGTTTTGTATACTGCAACAATGATTTAACCTTTTAACTGCAAGGCCAGAATACATGTACGAGGCTGCATTTGAGACCTACATTCTTCATATGTAATAAATATTTTATGACTATGTGCTTGTTTAACATGTGGTTAAAACACAACGTACACTACATCAGTTCAAACATGGTTCAGAAACCTTTTTTGGTCCTCATCTATAATACGCCTAAGTAAGTCTAAAAGTAAGTATTTTAATACAAATAACTAAGGCATACTTCATGCTACAATACACCACAAATGCCTTCTCTGGTCAACTGGAATCTTGTAATTCTTAAACCTCTTCAAGTGAACACATTGATGATGCGGTTACTTCTTTTTGACTTTATTATTGATTAAATTATTGGAGGTCCACTGCCCACTTTTTTGTAAGGGTGCTGCACTTCCCAAAGTCAACGCTGTTTGCTTTTGTGTATTTGCATTAGATGCAGTTAAAGCAGAGAATTATTATTTAGATTTTTTTCAATCTTTAGTGTCAACAGGTCACTTTCCATCCATTCCAACCACTTTACTTCCATCCATTGTGTCAACAGCAGCAACTTGAATGAAAATGTATTCACATATAACTTTCAAAACCTCTAAACTGCATCTAATTGATGTTCAGAGACATGTGTGCTAGCCATCATTTCAAAACTAATGAATCTTTAAGGTTGGGGTGGATGGGTAGATGAGTGGGTGGGTGGATGAGAGGATGGGTGGATGAGTGCATGAGTGGATGGATGGGTGGGTGGGTGGGTTGAGTGGATGGGTGGATAAGTGGATGGATGGATGAGTGGATGGGTGGGTCATAAAACACAGGACTTCCAAGCCGGGGGGGCAGAGTTTGCTTCCTGGGGAAAACATAAAACTTTATCCCATGGTCTTCCTTGGGAGTGGTTCATCCAAATCACAATGTTTTTCCTAAACTTTATTAGTTGTTTTGGTGCCTAAATGTAACTTTTCTGGCTGCATAACGCTCACTTTTTGTTGCCTAAACTTAACTGATTGTTATGTTAGGATGCCAATGGAGTGTAAAAAAGGACAGCTTGGCACCACACAGACTTGAGTTCCACTTGGTAACTTTAATAATCCCTTAATGAAGCGTTGTGAACCACTGTCTATTTTCTGAGCTCACTAGGTGTTTGCTGTTCAAAGAAAAAGCTTAAAGGAATAGTGATTGTGTGTTTTCAATACTTGGTTGAACAGAGAGCGCCATCTAGTGAGCTCAGAAAATAAAGACAGTGGTTAACGAAGCTTCATTTGACCATCACTACCCTTAAAGGACACTAATCATATCTATCCACTAGGGGGCAGTGACGTAACACATCACAACTCTTATAACACTACAGTAATGTCCGACAAAACGTCTAGAAGCTGGCGGGGCTCTGTACCTGACTCAAAGTCACCTATTCTCAGGTTAACTGAACCGCCAATTTCCGCGCTTAAGATGGAGGCCCATGTGGAGCTCTGTAGAGGCTAAACACATATGCTAACTTCTGCTGATATTACCGAGCTGTGACGGAGATCTGTAGCCGGCGTCACAAAGCTCTGTATGGGCTTAAACAGCTAGAAACTGCCGCTCTGGGTCACGGCCGGTGTCACGTGACTAGCTGGTGGTCTCCCAATTTCGTATGATATCTTACATTTTGGTGTGCATACATTTCCATACTATATGATCAAACATGTTCATGAGAATGCGTAGCTCAGCAGAACTGATTAGTGCTTCTGGTTCTGGCCAAGTTTGCCTTGTATTTGTTTAAGTCACCTGCAAGTGCTTTGTTTGGATTGTAAAGAAACACAGGTCGTCACCTAGCAGCATATTTATTGTATGAATTGAATTTCATGGAATTTGATGAAACGTTTGTAGACGTGACCGTGAGTGAGAAGGATAAATGCAGCAGAAATAAATGATGCCAACTTACCATCAATCATAGCCGACAATAACTGTGAAGTGTTACGGTTATTGTTCAGCTTTCTAACTGCCGGAAGCTTAAACTGCAACAACAAAAACATTGGAGGATGATGATCATCTGGATGATGATTCATAATTGGTAGTGATGTCCCAAAAAAACACATGACAGTTCATACTATAGACAGACTATATTTGGCATTAATGGATTATTATTATTATTATTATTATTATTATTATTATTATTATTATTATTTTTCATGTGTTCATGCTGGCAATGCCCCTGGCTATTATTTGAGATTATGCCCGTTATTAAATACCGGCTTATATGCACATTTACGGTATTAACAGTATTTGTCATTGTCCCCCACCCAATAATTGCCCCAGAAACACTGTGGCCCACTGAAACAACAATGGAGCTCTATGGCACAGAAGAAGATAGATCAGTCTGTGATACTTGTTAGATACATTCAGCGCTGTTTATGTTTCAAAGGGATAAAGAAAATATAGAATTTTGCCAGCCCCAACCTTTAAAATGAGGGAAATGTTGGATGAGAACTCAGTCAAACTACGTACACAACCAACCGGACCTTCACATGCTCACTTTCCACCTTAAGAATACTTTCTGGAAAAACCAAAGAATTCCTCCATTCCTCTTATAACACAGACAGTTACTGTTACAATTGAAAATCCTACACAGACAAGATATGTCGAAGCTACGGTTGTCCAAGATGTTTCCTACAGTCGACCCCCTATGCGACCGATGTGGACAAGCTCTGGCCTCTATAGCACATATGTTCTGGAACTATCTAATTAGACTATGTAATTATTAGGTCGATATTATCCAAACTCTGTTGTTGTTGTTAAGATACAACTCAATCCAGACCCAGTTTTGGTTGTGTTTGTGGCAAATGCGGCCACAAGAGTAAAAAACTGATGATGCCATCAAGACCACATCATCTGCAAAAAGCAGCGATGAGATCCTGAGCCCACCGGACTGCAACCCCTCCCCACCCCGACTGCGCCTCGATATCCTGTCCATAAATGTTAAAAACAGGATTGGTGACAAAGCGCAGCCCTGGCGGAGGCCAACCTCCACCTGGAACCAGTCCAACTTACTGCCGAGAACCCGGACACAGCTCTCGCTTTGGTCATACAGAGATTGGATGGCCCTGAGAAGGACCCCCACCCCATACTCCCACAGCACCTCCCACAGTTTCTCCCGGGGACCCGGTCATACGCCTTCTCCAGATCCACAAAACACATGTAGACTGGTTGGGCATACTGCCAGGCCCTCCAGGATCCTTGCGAGTGAAGATCTGATCCGTTGTTCCACGGCCAGGACGGAAACCGCATTGTTCCTCTTCAATCCGAGGTTCGACTATCGGCCGAACCCTCCTTTCCAGCACCTTGGAGTAGACTTACTAGATAAGGGGATGGTTCCTGGAGAAGAAAATACTATAATAATAATAATAATTATTATTATTATTATTATTATTATTATTATTATTATTATTTTGGGGGGGTGTTTAGATACTGTGTTAAAGAATTCAATTAACAGCTGTTAAAAACAAGTAATACATGAGTAAGTATTTTTAAATTTGAAAAAACAAAACATATTTACTTATACTTTTCTGCATTGGCAGAATGTACCAATATGAATGTACAGTAGTTTTTGGAGACTGGGCTGGAATGGTTCCCTATGCATATCAGCTGCATTCATAGTTTGTGTTTTAAGCATAAGAATTGGCTAGGAATATTGTATTATGAGCAGCCCATTCTAGTGTAATATTATATAAGTGTTTAATTAAATAAGACTTGTTTTCATTCAGCTGCTCGTATCCTGATTTTCTAAATGAAACAAAAAAGGGGAACAAAGGTAGCTCGCCTTTTAATGAAGGGTTTCTGACTTATTTACACATCACACGTTAATCATCAGCGTATTTCTTATGAGATGATATAAACAAATGAAACAATAAGCAGAAAAGTGGGCGGCAATTATTCACTTTGTTGGTGCACTTCTAGGAAAGACAAAGCAAAGACAGAGCTGTTTTCTTCTACACCAGAGTGTTCTACATCAAAGTTTTTAGACCAAGGACCCCGTAGCTAAAAGAGATGCGAAGCAGGGACCCCCCTACTACATATAGTATAGTATAATATTAAATTGCATATTAAACTGGGCCAGAGGGATGAAAATTGATATTCACATATTATTATATTATTATAGTTTTAACAATGATATAGTGTCAGCTGTCCAAATACAAATTCAAGGTAAGATAAGAGTAAGAAAAGAGTAAGTGCACATAGCTACAGGAAGAAATAAATAAAACCAATAGAAGTAAAGTGAGATTAGGTTAAAAAGACTGTTTCAAATGGATTGTTTCACATTTTACTGAAGTGTAGTGTCAGTGGATCAACAAAAGATATTGCACATTTAAGATATTGATAAATTATTATCAATAATAAGTAGTCATTGTACATAATTGTCCAAGAATATTGAGATGTGATGTGGAAGATACGTGCTGTGAGCTAGGTTAGTTACGTGCATTAAAGGGACATGATTAAATTAATTAATGAAATCAAGACAGACATAAAAGTGGTGCTGTTTTATTGAAAGTTGTTTTGGAGCGTGCTCAGCAGCCGGCACTGGGAGTAAATATTCAAGACGGGCATCTTCCAAAATTCATTGTGCATCACATGGTTGCATATAATTGGGTGACAATCAATTAGTGTTCATTTTGTCAGCAAACATGTTGACGATAAGTATTAGTTGATGTTTCTTGTTATTTCGTGACTAAATTGTATCGATACAAAATGTAATATTCACAAAAAGGTGAAATTCAATTTCCAATTCAATTGTATTGTCATTGACACAATATGCAGGCACATATGTAAATAAAATGTCCGTTCATCATGACTTGACCAGTAAAGACTACAAGATTGGAAGGCAACAAAACCAGCTCTATTAATACGGGATTGCAACTGAGAGAGATAAGATGAGAAAAAACTTTATCCGTCATGAGTGAGAGCAATTTGTCTTTGACAAGAAGAACATAAAGGTACATATGGAAACAGCGTAATAACATTGACTGTACAACAGACTGTGTAAAATGCAAAAACAGTGCAAGCAGAGGTCTGAATGGAGGTGCTTGCTGCTGTCTATGGCTGTTCAGTGTGGTGATGGCAGCAGGGATGAAGAATTTTTAATAGTTTTCTTTGCAAATGGGACAGCCTAATGTTGAGTGCTCAGTCTACCATGCATTATGGAAACATGGTGTGTTCCAGTGTGTTTTCAGTTTCATGACCATATCTTGTGTCTACCAGCATGCACCCTTGGAGCTGATCCTCCCTCCCACCCCCCTACTGTGCGGGTGTGTATAGTATAACCCCAAGCAGGGGACGGCACGCTGGGCGGTGTCTTGTGTTGGGAGCCGTCCCCAATATGCCGCTGGCTGAACCAGAGACAACAGGCTGACCCAGATTCCTGCCCCCACACGCACACACACACACACACACATACACACACACACACACACACACACATAGAGATGAAGGACAAAACATTTCTGTAGTACGTGGGAAAATAAATTTACTTTTAAGTTCAACACATCCCAGACAACGACCACAGTTAGATGGGAAGCCTTGAAGGCATTTATAACAAGTCAAATTATAAGTTATACGGGCAGGAGAACAAAAGAAGCTCAGGGAATAATTAGAGATTTGGAATCTAAAATCAAAATGCTTGGAAACAAAAGATTGCATGATGGACCAAATTAAATCTCAGTTACTACTTCTTAGAACCACACACACACACACACACACACAAACGCATCCACTCACCCTGTGTTTCAACAACAGCAGAATATAATAACTGAATATCTTCTGTCAAAAAGATGAAGTGATATTTTTTCCTTTTTACAGTCCATCAATAAATTCAATGATTATAGCTTCTAAAACATTAGGATGTGCTGCTTTTCTCTCTGCATCATTGTTAAGTGCATATCTCTGGATAATGTGGTGTTGATCACACAAAACCAAATGTCTAAAAATTAATTTTTTGGTTGGGAGAAGGGGTTAACTTCACTAAACAAGCAAAACAATGGTTTTATGTATTCACAATAACTATGTATTATGTATATATTGTGTATAATATGTACATATGCAACACATTCTCACTCCCATCGCGTGGACACGGTCTCCTGGGTGAAAGTCCTAGGTTTTTTGACCCATCCACAACCCCAACCAACCTCCTTTACAAGGATTTTCAGTCTTTCATACAACTCTCTTCATACTATGTCATCTTACAGCTGCTGCTCTGCCCGGTGTGTTCCATACAGAACTATATGTATCGGTAGTAGACACTGACCAAGCGGGTTGATGTTTGTAGTAACAAGGCAGGAGCAGATGGACTTTGCGCCATATGCACCTGCAACCTTTAGTCTTGGCTTGTACTCCATAATAATGTTACTTTGGACAAAAGTGTCAAATCAATGTATTCCAATCTGTGTGTGAAATGTTATACTAGTTTTAAGTTCTTTCTGGAGCTGTTCAAAACGTGTGTTCCTGCACACTGGAATGGATTTAGCATCGGTGAACTGTACATCACCACAGACTTCACTCTTTGTTTTTGAGTAATAGTTTTTCTCAGGTGAAGTTGAACTGTGGCTAAAGTACATTTGTAGGTCTGTCTCTGTAGATCAGACACATATTGTGGCCACAAACTCAATGAAAACTAAGTATGTTTTCTTTTTAAATCGTGCCCCCAAAATAGCAAATGCTGAATTCATTGTCTTGGTTAGTATCAGCTCAGGTTAATAAGCTGAACTTCTCAGCACAATTCACCGTCTCGACTAAAGCTGCCTTCCTTCAGCTCAGAAGACAACTGCAGAAACCCTGCCCTGTCAAATGCTGGAAAGCTAATGCATGCCCGCATCTCTCGCAGACTGGATTACTGCAATGCACTTTCTCTGGCCTCGCTCACGAATCAATAGCAGACTGCAGCCTATTCAAATGCAGCAGCTCACATCCGCACTGGAACAGGAAGAGTGAAGACATCCCTCCAGTCTGAGCTTCTCTACCTATGGCTCGGATTTGACCCTTGTGTTGTCTTCCCGTCAGCGTGAACTTCTTGGCCATTTCGGATCAAAATTGCAACTTAACTTTTTTTGGTGCTTTTTTTTTTTTTTAAGTTTTTTTTTTTTTTTTTCTTCAATGTATGGTCAATAAAACCAATTTCTATGAAATTATACCTTATCTCTTTCTTTAAAAAATGCATACATTATGAATTATTATGACTAATAGTTAAGATCAGAGGTTGATTGAAAGCAACCCTAATTTCAAAATAGGTAACTTCAAAAATGGGTCAAATTTTATCCAAGGACAACACAACGTTTAAAAGAAAAATAATCTATGTCCAAGTGTTTGCAGGGGACGGGTTGCTCTGTAGCCTACACAAGTTGGGATACACACTTATGGAAGACAAATTTAGTTTCTATAGAAGCTGGAGGCAGCAAAAAAAACACCGCTGGATAAACTATTTCAAAATGGCCGGTTGTTCAGGACACCCCTGTCTGTTGCTAGCAATGATGACGCAGTAAATAGTGATTTTCTCCAACCAATCAGCAGTCTGCAGGTTTTCACGCCACCTTTTGGTATCGCCTCAGCTTGCTTGGAACCTCGACTGAGGTGGTACTAAAAAAAGGGAATTTTTTTCATAATGGAAAACCAAAAAAGGCGAGTAGAGGCAAGTCGACCATGTCACATCAAATGGAAAAACGCCATTACACTCCAGCCTTTTTTGTTACAAACTTAGGCTAAAAATTTAAATCCATGAAAATCAGGTTAAACCACATGTCCCTAAGAAGGGACTCACTAACCCATTCCTAAAACCTTTGTTCTGGACTGCAGCTCTGCATGATATCCATTAAAAAAAAAACACATTTTAAAATTGCATGAATGACATTTCAGAGAAAAACAAAAAAACAAAGGTGAATTCAATAATTTAACATCCTCCACGGGGATATTGTGCCAAACATTGATGATTTCATCGGAAAATGTGAAATGAATGACTGGGAGAAACAAATGGCATATAGGAAAAAATAAATAAATAATACATTTGCTTCATTTACCCTCGTGTTGTCTTCCCATCAAACATGAACTTTTCCTTCTGGGGTTTGTTTTTTTTGGCGTTTTTTTTCCAAAGTTCTTCAATGCTTTTGTCGTTTTATTTTAATATTTGTCTTAATTTATTTTTTGATTTTTGTGATCCAGAAAAGCTGATTATGATTTATTTTGGCGTGTAGTTAAGATCAGAGGACATTGAGTAGATCACAGACTGATATATGTCAAAGTTTAATCAGGCTGCTGTTTTGAGACCATTAAAAAAAAAAAAAAAAAATTCACATGCTGTAAAATTGAACAAAACACCCCAAATTTGACAGCATTAAACATTAATTTGACCTTTGGAGAAAGTTGTATCCATATCACATACATCCATGCATCCATGTTATACAATTTTGTTGAGCGAAACTCCTATTTCTGATATAAAAAAAACAACCTTTAAAGACATCACAAGCGTTTGATTAAAGGAGGTTGTTTTTCAGTGAGGGGAAAAAAGTGTGTTTGGTGCTTTGTATGGTTTCAGTTAATGTTAATAGTGTTGGGCACTGGTAGTGGTGGTTGGTGGGATACTAGGTACACTGCAGTGTCTTCCTCCACCAAACAGACAGCCCTGACCGCCCGCACTGCACATTGCCCGTTCCAGGAAACCCTCGTGCTGAACTGAATAATTGATGTGCTTGTCTCACTGCTGTCTCTAAGTGAGCTCTCTCTGTTGGCCTCTATGGCTGTCCGCCACTCTGTTTGCCTGACCTTACTGTACATCTCCCCCCACTGCCTCAGTTTGTCTCCCCTCTGAGACTTTGGAAGGGAAAGATCTGATCGTGGTGTGTCTGCTGACGATGACTTAAGTTGTTCCTTCAGTTAAACAAATAATAAGTGGACAATCAGCTTGGATGTCCCCTGGAACCTAATAAGGACATATGTTAACCCTCATGTTGTCTTTGAGTCAAAATGACCCATTTTCCTATATCAATGTTCTTTACTAGCCAGTTGTAATTACCCAAAATAACATAATTGATTCCACACAACGCTCTTTGGCAAGTACAAATCTCTATTTTCATTAATTTTGGGTTGTCTTATTCAATTTAAGTGGTTTTGAAATAGTATTGAGTAAAAGTTAACATATTCCAGTCTGTGATTATCCATCAACATATGTTCCTTTAATTTTAGTCTAAATAATTCCTAATTTCTGCTTTTCTAACTCAAACATTAGGTATTAGTTCCTATAAATGAGGTTTATTGACCATAAATTCAAAAAATAACTGTAAAACTAAAGTTAAAAAGTTAGTGTTACATAGTGTTGAAATTCAAACATAAAACAAAAACGTCAAAAGTGTTGAAAAAAAGAGACAAAAAAGTAAGAAAAAGTGTTAGTTTTCACAAGGGTTAAAAATACTAATACTCAAATCAAAATTAATGTAGAAATATTGCTCCAGGGTCTGTAGACCTGTGAAATGAATTTTAAATGTAAAGAGATTTATGCTAGTACCCACAGTTATACTGTATGGATGGATGGATGGATGGATTGACAGCTCCCCAAAAGTGAAGCCAAAATGCAAATGGCCATTTCCTATATAGCGCTTTTCTAGTCTCAATGACCACTCAAAGCACCTTTACATAGTACAGGGACCATTCACCATCCACGCACATTCACACTGTGGCTGAGGCTGCCGTACAAGGTGCCACCTGTTCATCATATACACACTCACACACATTTACCCAGGGGGCAACTCGTGGTTCAGTGTCTTGCCCAAGGACACTTCGACATGGGACTACAGGGCCAGGGATCGAACCACCAACTTTCTACCACTGAGCCTCAGCTGCCCAAAACATCTGGATCGCACCCTGTTGGCTGGCTGCACTATAGGTCATAAACCTGACCCCCTCCCTGTTAGTGGCCAAAATAAAATCAGCATACGTCATATTATTTTTTTTTTTCCCAAAGATGGTTTTAGGTAGCTCTGCCCAGTATACCAGAATGTTGATGAAACATTAAATGGGCGTAGCCTAAATGTAGCCTAAGAGTGATTTCCTGACACCCCCCCACTCACACACACACACACACACACACACGCACACGTGCACGCACACACACACATACTCACAAACCTCAACATAAGCTTGAAATGTGTTTCATCAAACTTGGCCTGTGCCTGCTTTGCCATGGCCCTCAGGACTGGAATTGCTTAACACTTCTTTTTTTTGTTTTGCAGATGAGGAGCACTGAGTGATTTGTTGAACTAAAAAGTGTGAGGAGTCACCTGTGTCATCCATTTAATCCCCTGCTGTCTCCCCCACGGGGCCCCATACTGACAGGCTTTGAAGGGTGTGTTTGGGAGCTGTGTGCTGTGATTAACGCCCAGGCGCTGCGAGGCATGAGCCACGGCCAAAGCCATCTCTGTGTTTGGCTGTGAAAATGGAATCAGTGACTTGATGGGCCTCATTTCAACAAGCAAACAGTATTAGGCACATCCTTTTGAATTATGAAAGCACACAGTTATTAAGTAAATAACAACATGCGCATTTATAAGCCAAACACTGGTGACTGATTATGCTGCGGGTACACTGAGTAAATCAAGTTAAACTTAGCTTTTCAAATGTTCTTGCAGTACGCCGGAGGCCAGTCCCAGCTGTGCTCTCAGGATATGTCACGGGGGACAGCAGAAAGTTCGCAGTCATTAATTGTAAATTATGTCACTTTCTGTATTGGCTTTTAAAATGGCCGTTCTTTGATTTTGTGACTTCTGGTTTTGCAGCAGAGTAAGCCTCGTTCACAAATAGAATCTAAGAAGAATGATGATGTTCCATTAGCTCCAAAGTGTTAATGCTTTCTTTGCACACAGGGCTTTAGCACAATTTACATCCAACATCATACGCTCTCTAATGTTGTTACAGAATCCACAAATTACAATTTGCTTTGCTAAGTTTTACAGCTCATCACAGCTTCAATTGATTATCTATTTAGTGCCATTTGATCAATTCCATTAGTGGATGTGTATATATATATATATCTATATATCTATATCTATATATATCTAGAGAGAGAGAGAGAGAGAGAGAGAGAGAGAGAGAGAGAGAGAGAGATCTTGCCCAGGTGACATCTTGCATACATATCTTTGTGTATTGTTGTTTTAGTTGTCTAAATTTGTCTAGTCCATATCAATGTCCCATACAAATGTTTGTCCCTACGTGCTGTACCATGTTTTATGTTTCTGCAGAACAGGAACCTGCTGAAAACCACTTTTTAAACTGAGTCAGGTCCGTTTATATTGTAATGTAATGTTACTTTTAACTTTCCTGTAGAATGAATGAATGAATATATAATATAGTGCATATTAACCCTTGTGTTTGACCCCATTTTCCAAGTTTTTTTATATCAGAAATATGTTTTTTTTTCAACCAAATTGCCCCAAAACAACATTAATGGACATTGAATGGCAATCTTTGCAGGTAAAATCAATGATTATTGAGTATTTTATTAAATGTTATAGCATTTGAAAAAGAAATGTTTTAAGTGGTTTCAATACAGCATCCTAACTAAACTTTGACATTAACAGTCTGTGATCCACTCAACATCCCCTGATCTTAACAATTATTCAAAATCATTTCTGCATAAAGAATTATGTATAATGTGATATACATTATATGCACCAAAGCATATTGAAAAAAAGTGACAAACAATTTTACAAAAAGAATCAAAAACATCAAAGAAAGCAACAAAAAATGGGGGAAAGAAACCAACAAAAACAAATTAAAATTTTGATCCCAAACAACAACAAGTTCATGTTTGACAGGAAGACCACACAAGGGCTATTGATATGGGGTGGCAGTAGCTCAGTCTGTAGGGAGTTGGTTATCGGAGGGTCCATGATTCAAGTCCCCACATGGACCAAATCATGGTCGTGGACTGGTAGCTGGAGCAGTGCCAGTTCACCTCATCTGGCTCTGGACCAAGGCACTGGACCCCCAACTGCTTGGGACACCTGTCCATTGACAGCTTCACCCCCCTCACTCTGACATCTCTCCATTGGTGCATGTATAGGTACTGAGCATGTGTGTAGTTCAGGCCTGTGTGTAGTGTGTAATAACAAGAGTAAAAACATGTTAAGTTCCCTTGCAGGATAATACATTATAAATGATTACAATTTTTATTACTAATATAAAAAAGGGAAAATATGTAATGATTAATATATATAATAATAATTAACGTATGTAAATGTGTAAAATGTTTCCCTGTGGAACTATGTGCTTTAGCAACACCATGTGTCAATATGGTCATGCCAATAACGCCTCTTTGAATTTGATTTTGTAATATGCAAATTCTGTCATGAAGTAGGGAAAAACTTTGCTCTTAGCCTGTCTTCACATTGATGGATGGTGTTTGGTCAGACTGTGTGTAGCAGCCATGATCTACTGCTGAACAAATGTGTACAGATTGAGAGATGAGTGAGACTAGACACATATGAATAGAGCGAGGGTATTGATATATCATTAATCCCATCTGTGTTTCAACAACTGATGGTGCCTGGCTGGACATCAGCCAATATTTCAACAGAGACTTATTACATTACATTATTACTCCTCCTGCAGCTTCCTCACAAGCCTCAGTTTGGACAAACATAATCAATCCAGATCTGACTCATAATGACTGTCAGAATGGTAACAACTAATATATTCTTGTAAACAGATATCCTAGTCTTGAGATTGAGCAAAACAGTTTCAACACATTTACAGTCTTTCAACAAGATGCTGTCTTTACTTTGAAGGAGTCTTTTTTTTTTTTTTTTAGGGTTTTATGATATTATTTCATGACTTTTCATGTTCCAGATATATTATCATATTATTCCAGTTATGTCACCTGATATGGAAGGTTGCCAGAAATTCCACATTTAAACCACTCAGATAAAATAGAACTTTGATGTCCCCACCAACAGCGTAGATCATATATATATATATATATATATATATATATATAATGCCAAAGGTCTGCAATGCTGTAATTGCTGCAAATGGAGGATTCTTTGACGAAAGCAAAGTTTGATGTAAAAAAAATCTTATTTCAAATACAAATCATTATTTCTAACCTTGTCAATGTCTTGACTCTATTTTCTATTCATTTCACAACGTATGGTGGTGAATAAGTGTGACTTTTCAGGAAAACACAAAATTGTTTGGGTGACCCCAAACTTTTGAACGGTAGTATATATATATATATATATATATATATATATATATATATGTGTGTGTATATGTGTGTGTGTGTGTGTATATATGTATGTACATATGTATGTACAGTACATATGTGTATTTATACTCTATTTATACTGTATATACAGTATATATATACACATACATATATACTGTATTTGTGTATACTGTATATATGTATATTTTTACATCAAGTTGCAGAAAGAACCATGTAGAGCATGCTTTCATTAGAGACATGCCTAATGCCTTCTTAATTTTTTTTCTCCATTTTGTAACTATATTTGTTCATTTAGTTGCTTTCTTTCTTATATGCTCCTGTTTTAAAGGTCCCGCTTAGTAAAAAGCAGGTTCAGGTGCTATGCAAACACCGTAAAAGTATCAAAATGCTCAAGGCACAAAGAAATGCACACAGCCTGTATTTAATAACTGGGCCTTTAAACGAGCCATCAGGACTTTTGTACAGTTGTGATGTCACAACATTACTATATATAGTCATAAAGTGCCACTACAGAGCCGTTACGGTCATTCCCTGGCCGCAAAGATGGTAGAAAGACTCGGAAAGCACAAATACATTATGAGGACAATTTATTTTTTTTTTTAACTTTAATCATGTAAACATGTTCTAGTAGAAACTCAAATTACACGAATCAACCTGAGAATGACCATAGTAATTTAGCAATATACTTCAGTGATGCTTAGGGCTGGCCTAGCCGCATCATACAAAGCTGACATTAAAGCCCACCCTCTAGTATTACATTGCGATTACAATAAAATACAACTATGAAGTAATTTTGGGTCGTCCTTCCACTTTTACAACAATCACATCCCTAGTTTTGGTTGAAATCAACATGTGGTGTACCGATTACTGTACATGTGCCATTTATTGGCTCAGGAATGTACATATCTTCCTTTGTACATTTTATTTGTTGTATGGAACACAGCCTATATATAGGTATACAGTATATAGGTTATACATACTGTATATAGGGTATATTCATTTTATTGTGAGCACTGCAAATGTCTGTATTAAAATAAGTATACAAATATATACAGTATATCAATACACACAAACACACCATATCCATCCATTAGTTATGCGTGAATAGTCTCTTCATCTGAATTTTTGCACAGATTAAAATCATCCCCCCTGAGTGGATTATTTTCTTGGATAGAGACCCGCATTGGGTACCTCACTGCCCCTACAGTCCCTACAGGCTACGTTGCTTTTTTTAAATTATGTATTGCATTAATTTATGAGTGTTTTCTATAATGATTTGCTTTAATGATTAGTGAGGCTGCTTTCAGTTACTGTAAATGTTTCCACTAGCGCAGTAATGCGACTGCAGCTAATGTAGTAAGACATTTAAGCAGAGAAACTCGAAACAAAACTGAAGATTTAGCTTCTGAAATAATATATTTCATATATATATATATATATATATATATAAACTGTGCTGCTGTTCCTCTGACTGTCTGCCTCTAGTGATCAATGCTACCAATACACTTACCATAAAGTGACTCTCTCTAAAGAAGCTTATGTTTACAATGATTTCATTTGAGATTGCATGAAGTTCATCAGTGTTTTATGGCTCAATTTCTATCCACCTACTTAGATGTGTGTCATGATCAACATTGCTTTTCACCACACACTCAAGGACCTTTTCTCTTTTAGGGCTGTCATTTGATTAAAATATTGCTTTGCAATTAACCTTGTGTTGTAGCTTTTGTATTTGTGTTGAACCGTCTCGGCCGTCTCGGCTTCATTGAATTTCACATTTTTTATGTGCAGTACAGTATATGAGTGGAATCACAATCCATTACATCCATATTCATTAAAGAGAAACCGTTGTAATGACAGTTACATTTAGACCTGACACATTCTGCAACTTGATCCATCAACAGTGAATGTTGGCTACTGTAGAAGGAAAACTCAATGATGATGAATTGGTAAGGCACCGAGACGAAAATGGGTGCCTTTATACCGGTCACATCACCAAATTCATCAAGATAAATACAAAAAAGATCTGTTCTTACAAGCTGAAATTGTATCCATTATAACTTAAAATGTATGTAATCTATTTCTTTCCCTCTACCATAAGTTTTCAATTAAGCTGAGAGCCCTCCAGTCCTGTCTAAGCAACATAGCGAGGACGTGTCCAACCTCTGCCTATTTCCATTCTTCACCGACGGTCGACAGTCGGGTCTTTTGGTCGAGGCTTTCAATATTTCCTAAAAGAAGATTTTCTTTTTAGAAATCCAGGCAATATGTGAAAAGAAATGTCCATGTAGTTGAAACTCAAGTAAGTAGAGTTCAGCTTTTTAGAACGGGGGTTGAATGAGCTATTTATCCATAGTCAGTGTATTATCTACAGTAGATGGCTGTCAGCACAAATTACTTTCACTTTTTAAGTGTAATGTTGCTCCAATTGATCAGTTATATTCGGCCGACTTATTATAGCATTTTTTCTTTTTTCTTTTTTTTTAAGGTGTCTAAAATATATCGTCTGATTATGCTCAATCAATCGGAGCATCCCTACACTTAAAATCATATTAAATTTGTTTATGTGTCTAAAATGATTTTAGCTGCTGCCCCCGTCCGCAGCAGTACATTGCTTAGCTGCCTGCTTACCCAAACTGGGCATGTGCACGCTGCTAAATATTTGATCCATTTTCTGATGGCGCTCTTTGTTTAAAGAATAAGGCTTGAGTAATGGCAATTCAGTGTGCTTTCAACCCTTTGTTGAACAGAGAGAAAATAATGGCACAGAAAATAAATAAATGGTTAAGGAAGCCTCATGAAGCTTTATTAGGCCATCACTATTGCCTAAGTGCCTCATACAACACCACTTCAAAGTATCCAAACCCAATATCAAAAGCTAAGTAAGAATTAATATGTATTCTCCAAAAAATACTACTTTTTTTAAACAGATTGAGGGCCTCATGCCAGGTAAAAACCCAAAGCAATAAACAATATGTCTCCTGAAAGCATCTCGGGAGCCAGGCACACATTGAAGTCCTCAATCCCTCCTCTTTCCCTACCTAATAAATTAAGGAATAAGCGGGTTAGGAAGTCAGATCAGTGAGTGCATTAGATTTGATTATTGCCTTTGCCTCTGATGCTGTATTATTGCTTTGGGATCCCCAAAGGAGGATTCTCTGCACCAAAGGTGGAACTCAGAAACTTGTGTTGGTGAAATTGGGCAGCCCCGAAGAAGCTGTGGGAGCAGATGAGGGTAAGGTGAAGGAAGCGGAAAGGAGATACAGGGGCCTTGGAGAAGTTCAGCCTTAATAAAAGCGTCTGGTTTTGTGGGAGATGGAGGCAGGTAGGCAAGTTGATTGTTTTCCAAATAGGTTGCCAGGGGGTTGAGTTGAGAAAGCAGAATCAGTAGCAAGAAGAAGAAAATTATATCTGATATATATATATATATATATATATATAATAATAACCAGGGATGTTTTTAATGTCAAAGGGGAGATACGACTGCACAGCTATTCTTCCCTAGGAGCAGACGATCATCATGACTGTGAATTTGATATAACAGCACAGTATGAATCCCAATCGATCATAATACGATGTGTCGGGGTAGTGGCCTATTAGTCATCTTAGTAACTGAAGCCGGCGCTGGTTGCAGGGCCAGGGCTGCAGTTTCACACTCAGAGAGAGTAAATGTCTGATGAGGAGCTGGAAGCCTTCTTAACTCTATCAAGATTGATTGTGTCAGCAATCCTCTTTATCATGCCCGTAAGCAGTGCCACTTTAATACACATATGGAAAGCAACATCGATATCATGTCCCTTACAGAATGCTGATCATGCAAGGTAAAGTTTCAAAAATCTTTTGAAACACAACAGTTTGGGAAATCATTTTACCTTCTTGCCTTTGTCTTCCTTACCGTAGACTGAACTGGGGATTTGTTTATCCCGCATTGTCGTATTCCTGGATCTGAGCAATGAATTATTATCATTCGCTATCAAACGCTGGACTTTTGGGTATAAATACTTTGTAAAATATGACCTTCTTACAGAGGAGGTAGCATGAAAACACTAATGATCTTGATGTTGTTGATTTGTGGTGTTACTCAACATCATAGTCACTCAAAAGTCCAATTTGTACCAACCAATTTGTATTCCAAGCTAAACTATCTCCACAACTATTTGATGGATTGCCATGACAGGTACAGAGAAATTAATGTTCCCATGTAATGAACTCTAGTGACTTACATCATTTGTTGCCACCGACAACTATTGGAGGGATTGACATGGATGAATTGTAATAACTTTGATAATCTTCTGACTTTTCATTTATACAATAATTTGGTTTATGACCGTATAGCTGAAAACCTAATGACATTACCAGCTGTCTCAGCTGCACTTTGAATGCATTACTATTATCTTTTGTCTATTATAATACACTAAACTAAAATGAACATGACAAACATCATGCCTCCTAACATTAGCATGCGAACATTGTCACCGTGACAATGGTAGCATACTGACATTAGTATTTAGCTCAAAGCACCACTCTATGTCTGTGCCTGACAAGTGAAAGCAATGCAGAAGTGCCTTAAACCTGCATTCTATCTCATTTCCAGCAGGGGCGACTCCACTGGCTCCAAAGAAACGTCTGATTGTATAAAGGTCTATGAGAAAATGAGTCCACTTCTCACTTGATTTATTACCTCAGTGAACATTTTCATAATTAGTTTATCGTCTCAATTGCTAGTTTCAAGTCTTCTTCAATACAGCATGATGTTCATTTAGTAAAATATGGTCCCACTTTGTCAGCGCTAGTGTTAGCTGGCAACTTAAGGGAACATCCAGCAAATATTCTGAGTGCAGTTGCGCATCTGGCCGGCGTCAGCCTCAATAGCATTGCTCTTAGCGCAGTGCCATTTAAACCATACATGACACTGGCTTAGCAACGTCATCCTTCCCAGCTCAGCCCTCTTGTCCAGATAGGGTCATTATGAAAACAGCAGTCTATGAACCAATTGGTAATTTCACTGAGGATCCATACATATATATATATATATATATATATAGTAAATTGTCTGATACAGCCTCACAGAGCTGCTAGCATGGCTGATTACTCTTGGTCTTGTTTCTTCGCCCACTTCCGGTGTGTGTTGGCCGTTAACGGGATACTAATTGTCTCAGTGCTCACATGAGGATACAATGCTACAGCCGAGAGCATCTTCTTAAAATCTGCAAAATGAAACCCCAGGTTGAGCATTTACCTTAATTAAGCTACAGCTCTGATTGTGGCTAAGCTAACGTCTCCCTGGGCAGCACAGGTGTTATTTCAGGGTGGTGTGTGGGAATCCAATTTCAACCTCAGAGCCAATCAATATGCTGTTTGTGGGTGAGTCAGGCCTAATTATGCCATGTTCTCTGAAAACAGCATCCAAGACTTTCATCTTGGGAAGTTATATTGAAGTAATTATGAATTGCTTGTTGATTTAAGGAGAACATTACCTTGGTATCATCATGCGAAGCAAATGACATCCTGTTGTTACGCAATAATGACATGCTGTCATTCTTCAAAGAACCACCTGATATGTTACAACACTGAAGGTATTAAAGGTGTGTACTATGTGGAAGCATTAGCAAGTGTGCATCCATTGAAGCAGCTAAACAGTGTGTGTTCAAAAAGAATGACACACTCTTTTTCTCGCTCCAAACGGATTAAGGAAAAACATCAGCGTCTTCGCTAAATGTTGGAAAATAAGCACACACTTAAAGACACACACACACACACACACACACACACACACACACACACACACACACACAAAGACAAACAGAGGAGAATAAAACGATTTGAAATAGAATTATTTCTGGTCCAGTGCACTAAGTAAAAATCAATTCCCCATTATAGAAATAGGATACAGAAAGGAATTAAAACTTAATGAGGTTTTCCAGCTAGAGTCCACCCACTTTTTAACCCTGCACTTGGCGGTGCTGCGAGGCAGCGTGTCACAGTGTGCACATGCCAGATTTCATACACCCGCCAGGTTGTGTGTGTTGGAATAATTCCACGCACAAATAACTTTCTCTCCTGTGTACGCCAGGCGACAAGATGACAGTAATGCTGTTGCATCCTTCAAAGCTTCCCTTTCCTCGCAGGTATTCAAACTCATTTGTCTCCCCCTCACACATTCTCACATACACACACACGGTATACACACGGCTCACTCTATCTGTTGGCAGTATTGATCTTCAGTTGATCCATGGTGACAAAAGACAAAGCTTTTCATGTGACAGGCAATTAGATGGCTGTGGAGCCTGCGGAGCCCAGCCACAGTACGGGCTGGGTAAATACTAACAACATCAGTCCAAACATTGTTCGCAGATGGGAAAAGAGTGGAAGGAGATTGAGGAGGAGAAGGTCTACAAACACCTGCCTCCTGAAGTTATCTGTGTCTTCTGGTTAACCTCACAGCCTTGCAGCACATATTGATTTTTGTATTTTTTTGTTTGAACAAGAGACATAAACTGGTGGGTCCCATAGCTCAAGCAATCAATTAATCAATCAATTCACCCATCCATCAATAAGCCATGTCCTCATTATCTCCAGGATCCTGGCTCAGGCATGAACACTTTAACATACTGTATGTAATGACAAACATACATCAAAAGAAGAGCAGCTTGACGGTGCATACTTTAAATAGAGAAATGAACTACCTACAGAGCTTCAACAGCACATAAAGGACACCAGAGATCATCTTGCAATGGGATCACACCAACCGGAATGCCAAATTGGGTCAGGGGCGTAAAGTGGGGGGCCAAGGCCCCTTCCCTACTTTCTACCCCATTGGAGGTGCTCGGACCTCACCCATCTTTGAACTCAGCGATCTCAACTAAACAGCTGTAAAGTTTTGTGTCTGCATCTTGCACTGTTGTGATGCCATCACCGTGACAAAATCTGTCTGCAGACAAACAGACGAAAGACATATAGACACCTGGCAAAGTACTGAAATTCCCTTCTGTGATAGTTTCCGCTAAAGTAGTTGTCTCTCTCTCACACTCACACACACACACACACACACACACACACACACAGAGCCGCAAGATGAGAACAGTGTCGCTGTTGCGCCTAGCAATGACAAAAGACACGCAAGTTCAACATTTCCCTTTGTGTGTCTTTGCATTCTTGACACAACAACCACATAGTTTGCAGCACGTATTAGAGTTAATGCTTACACTGAACGTAAGCCATGGATATGTTATAAGAACATGACATCTGACTGAAAGATGGTGCTTAGTCCCTTGAATATAAATTGTTAAAGCTGCCCATCAGAAGAGCACACAGAAGGCTGTAGCTTAATTGTAACATTTGCTAATCTGGACTAACAGGTCACATCATAAGAGCAGCATGTGAGTGAAAGCAGCCAGTTCACTTGTTTGGAGACCAGTGGAAGTACACTTGGCTCTGTGGGGCGGCTGCTTATCTAGATCCACTGGATATTTGGCAGCTTGATGACAGCCTGTCAACATCCAGTGGGTTTAATATTGGAAGGCCAAGCGGATACAACAGCTTGCCGTTTCATTTCAATTTAATGAGCGAGATGGTGAACAAGCTGTGTACAAGTGTTGTGGAAGAGAGGCCTCCTAGCTATCGTTCCCTCTCTTATCTTAATGAATCAGATGATAATCTCCAGTTATGACACCATCACTTCTGTTATCTGTATCCATCGATGCCCCATGGACTGCCCCGCTATACTCCACACTGTTTACAAGTACCAATCTGATATAATCGCATTCAGACTTGTGAGAGCGTGGGCCATGAGAGGTGTGGGTGCAACTCCTGAGCCCAAAACTGCTCCTTTCTCAACAAGACTTTTTTCACATTAGAAGAGTAGGAACGTGCAGCAAAATGGACTTTTGATTTACTGCTATTGATTAAAGGATGGTATACCAAATAGATGTGGCTGTAAACAAATTAGTGTGGTGTCGCAAGGAGTTATGGATTCCTGCATCAGATTATTTAAACCCCTAAAAGGTTGGAATGATGATTATGATAAATTGTGCTTAGCTGGAAAGATAATCTATTCTTAATTATGATGAAATTGAATATGTTTGGAAGGCATTACACGCTGGCCCGTGGCCTTTTAAGATGCTATTAATGGAAGGAGAGCGAATGAAAGGGTTTTTGTTTTTGTCGGGAAACAGGTCGACAGCCTTTCAAACATTGTTAGATGTGATGGGTTGTGATCCACCCAGAGAGCATAGTCTGCCCACAGCTGATAAATGGAAATGCTGAGGATTAGTTTTGTCCCTGTGGGTAATGCCATCTAATTCACTGTGACCATACTGTATATAAATATATTTCTGTGTGATAATTGTTATGCGGTGAGGGTGTTGCAGCCCATAATGCACACTAACTTTCACCAACAAAATGCCTCTTGGATGTCACATTATTATTCTCTTTTGCATTATGATGAATTAATCAAAGTATTTAAAAAAGCATAGCATGCAGGGGTGTGTTCTTCTGTTTTTACCAGCACAGTCAGGTTCAGTTCATAAAAACTATCTTGGCCTTTATATGGACCACTCGCTCTCCTGGAGCATCCATGTGGACAGTCTCTGTAGCAGACTACAACAACGACTGCACTTTATGCGTGTAATTATGGTAAGTGTCTTTTACAGATGGGATTTCCCAGCATTGCACGCTAGTGAGCTTGCCACCAGTTTTTCTTCACTGACCACTGACAAGCAAAGACAAGAGTCTCCACCCTCCTACAACCATCGTGGCTGCAGCTGATTGGAAAAACGCGTCACGTGGGGCTGGCTCCTCCCGGATTTCAAAACAGTACATAATGGCGGCGGGGATTGGAATACAATCTCGTATTTTATGAAAAACCAAAATGTGTTTTTGAAAACATTTAAAGTGAGAAATAGGCGTTGTAGTTGCTTAATCTGTCATCATTTCAGATTGACAAAGGTCAGATTAAATGATTTTCAGAAAGCTTTTTTTTCGCTCGTCATTTGCATAAAGTTGACTGCATTCAAATGAGGCGCTAATAAGCCCTCCTTGGGAGAGGAAGAGCTAGAGGATAATTGTGGATGGTTGTCAGTTTACCTGGTGGAAGTCGCAGAGGTAGCCCCAGGGATTGATGAGATCCATCCGGAAATGCTGAGAGCTCTGGATGTGGAAGGGCTGTCTTGGTTGGCACGCCTCTTCAACATTGCGTGGAGGTCTGGGATGGTGCCTAGGGAGTGGCAGATCGGGGTGGTCATTCCCCTCTTCAAAAAGGGGGACCAGAGGGTGTGTGCCAATTACAGGGGTATCACATTTCTCAGCCTCCCTGGTAAAGTCTACTCCAAGATGCTGGAAAGAAGGGTTTGGCTGTTAGTCAAACCTCGGGTTGAAGAGGATCAATACTGATTCCGTCCTGGTCGTGGAACAACGGATCAGATCTTCACTCTTGCAAGGATCCTGGAGGGAGCCTGGCAGTATGCCCAACCAGTCGACATGTGTTTTGTGGATCTGGAGAAGGCGTATGACCGGGTCCCCCGGGAGATACTGTGGGAGGTGCTGTGGGAGTATGGGGTGAGGGGGTCCCTTCTCAGGGCTATCCAATCTATGTATAACCAAATTGAGAGCTGTTTCCGGATTCTCAGCAGTAAGTCGGACTAGTTCCAGGTGAGGGTTGGCCTCCGCCAGGGCTACGCTTTGTCACCAATCCTGTTTATAATATTTATGGACAGGATATCAAGGTGTAGTCGGGGTGGGGAGGGGTTTCAGTTTGGTGGGCTCGGGATCTCATCGCTGTTTTTTGCGGATGATGTGGTCCTGATGGCGTCATCGGTCTGTGACCTTCAGCACTCACTGGATCGGTTCACAGCCCTGTAAAGCGGCTGCGATGAGGATCAGCACCTCTAAATCTGAGGCCATGGTTCTCAGCAGGAAACCAATGGAGTGCTTTCTTCGGGCAGGGAGTGAGTCCTTACCCCAAGTGAAGGAGTTTAAATACCTTGGGCTCTTGTTCGCAATTAAGGGGACAATGGAGCGGGAGATTGGTCGGAGAATGGGCGCAGCAGGTGCGGTATTACATTCACTTTATCACACCGTTGTGATGAAAAGAGAGCTGAGGCAGAAGGCAAAGCTCTCAATCTACCGGTCAGTTTTCATTTCTACACTCACCAATGGTCATGACGGCTGGGTCATGACCGAAAGCACGAGATCAAGGGTACAACTGGCCAAAATGGGTTTCCTCAGGAGGGTGGCTGACGTCTCCCTTAGAGAAATGGTGAGAAGCTAAGTCAGCCGTGGGGAGGTTGGAATAGAGCCTTCTCGTGAAAGACCCAGGACTAGGTGCAGGGATTATATCTCGGGAAAGGGGAGTTTGGGGTCCCCTTTTTGAGCTGCCGACCCGATACCGGTTAAGCGGATGAAAATGGATGAATGGATAAACTTGCTCATGTATGAGGCTTCATTCAGTTGCATTGTACCATAAAATATTAGCATGCTGACCTCTCCAATTGCTATATGAAGAAGAAAAGAAACTTAAAGGTAAAAGAAATTAAATCAGGAGAAAGAGTGATCAGTACGTTACATTTAGATGTGTAACACAAGGTTAGATATAAGCTAAATCTTGTATATATGGCAGCAGCAGCATATTGGAAACATATTTACTGTGCATGTTTCTGTTTGTATTATGTATGTTTATGTGTTTATGTTTATGTGCGAAGGGGGGGTGCATGACTTAAGGCTAAATGGGGAGTAGTTTTGCCGTGGCGTTGGAGAGCTACGGCAAACTCAGAAGGCTACAAGCCTTAATGGTCTCATGGCATGAAAATTTCACTTTGAGTTTTTTTTAAATTAATATGCGTTCCTCCAGCCTGCCTATGGTCCCCCAGGGGCTAGAAATGGCTAGATAATTGTTATGTGGTGAGGGTGTTGCAGCCTATAATGCACACTAACTTCAACCAACAAAATGCCTCTTGGATGCCACATTATGATGAATCAAAGTATCAAAAAAACATAATATGCAACCCAGTGGTGTGTTCCTCTGTTTTACCAGCACAGTCAGGTACAGTTCATAAAAACTATCCTGGCCTTTATACACTTGCTAACCAGTGTATCTCCGTGTGTACTTTGTCCACAGCGATCCCACCAATCAGTCCCAAAACATCCCAGTAAGAGAGGAAATGCCGTAAACATATTTGGTGTAAATCTTTTGAATCATTCCCCATAAGAAACAAGCATGCCTGCCTTGTTGAACCATCTAAAGTGTCTTCCAGACTTGCCATTTTCAGCGTGTAGCTTGCTAGCTCGAAGGTTGTTGCTTCCTCTAGCAAAGAGATTTTAAGCACGGTAACACGTAGAGAGCAAAGGTGAGATGCAAAGCCTGTAAATGTCCTTCTGTTGATCCAGACAAGGGGTACTATAACTGCCAAAACTGACGCCCATCCCTCTTTATCTCTATAGTAATGTATGTGTATGTGTCTATTAGGAGTATTTGATGAAACACAGTGATACACTGTTCCAGCTAGGTTCAATGTCAAAATGGTGTTCAATGTTTTGCGCACTGATTGATGGGTGAGGTTTAACCATTTATCCAAAACATGAAGGGGTTAATCATGTTTATTTCTCTCAGAAGCAATGCATTGTTACAACTGTTTGCATCATCAAGACTAATATTAAGAATTTATCTCAAAGTGATATGTAACATGATTTCTCAAGCCTGTGCTACACTGGCTGAGAGGACGCAGAGGGAACAATTTCAGAAATGACAGGCAGTTCCATCTATGATGGATGGAGAGATCCTGCAAGACACAACTACCCAACAACAATAACAACAGGGGAAAAGATCAACCAAAGGTCTCTAAAGAGAGAGAGAGAGCGAGAGAGAGAGAGAGAGCTGCAGGATTAATGGTGTTGACAAATTATTGATGGTATTGTGTCAGTTTGGAATATTTGTATATGTGTGCATCGTGAGTGGGTGTCTGTGTGACAACAGGGACATATTAGTGTGCATCTTCCCGTTGCACATACACATGTGTCTTCGCGTGCATGCATTAGAGCATCAACGTGCACACACTCAAAGCATGAAATAATTTGTGATCAACATCAAAGTGAGTCTTTATTTTTTCCTTATCTGTTGACTACAGGCCTCCAATTATACATTCATGCCTTCCTGCACCGAGAAGCAACATTTGGGAATTCAATTTTCTCTCCGCACAGCAACACACACTTTTCCAATGAGATGGAGAGGATGTGTTTCGAAAAAATAAATGAATCCATTGCTCCATTCCATGGAAATTAACTCACAGCTGTATGAAGAATGGCACTGTCTTGACGTGGAGAGATGCCACATGAGAATGACCCTGCATCCCCCAGAGGCGCCGCCTCACTCAAGGACGGTAACAAAACCACGGCGACAAAAACCTGATCCACTAAACCTGACATCTTCAAGCTAAGGCGCTGTGCACAGGACACATGCCCCCACACACACACACACACACACACACGCACACAGAACATGTACTTATTTGAATGGAGTATGTACAAAAGTATAATGTTTTTATTAATGAATTTATTCATTTTACCCAGAAAGTACCAGGGCTTTTTTCAGCCCAGAGGAGTGTCTGCAATATTCATCCATGCAAGATTAGCTGTGGACAGATACACAATACAGATACACAGATACTCAGATACTCACAGATAACAAAGCCTAAACTTCTTTTTGTTCTAGGCCTCTGTGGATTTCAATAGAATCAGGATCGGAGTGATCATTTCAAAACCACGGCTGTCAACGTTTTACCCATAGGAGCTTTAACAGGCTTTTCTCTGCACTGCAAACAATCAGCCATAATGCATGCTGTCGTGCAAACAAACACACACAGCTACACACCTGAACACTTCCACCAATTGAGAGACATTTTTGACTCAGTAACTCACTTGATTTCCCCACTAATGACCATGCCAATATATCTCTTAAAAGCATCTGACAAAGCTAATGAAGCCTCAGTACACTCGCTCACCGTCTACATCCTGCCATTGAAAATCTATTGACATTGACGAAAGCATGTGCACTCGTGATTCTTCTCCTTCCCCTCTCTGTCTCTTCACTCATGCCATTTGAGAAGAGGAGAGCATGCTGCTCGAGCATCGCAGCATCTTCTCAAATGGGCCATTTTCATCCAGCAGAAACTGCCGTTCCACAGCAAACTCAGATCCCTTAAAGTCTATGGTTGTTAAGTCCAGCAGTGGTCTTACTTTGTTTGCATCCATGAAATAATAACTCCCTGTGTCAGGTGCACAGGGCCTCTCCTAGGTAACAAGATCTTGCTGACATTATTTCCTTCTTGCCTCTTGCTTCCAATACGTCAACAGAGCCTTGGAGAGGCAGCTGGTTTTACCTCTTTAAATTCAATAATATCCAGGATAGCTTTTTTCATCAAAGCTTTGCTGCATTGACGAAATTGTAGTCCCATTCACAAATCTTACACGTCTCTCCTTCCACAACACCACCAATTCCATGTGGTCCTTGTTTGATTTATGCTTTCTCAGTCCCTTATTATTCACAAGAGCATGGCACCAGAGGTGGTGAAAGCAACATCTGCATTGCCATTTGACTCAACAATTCTACTAAGTGTAGCAAAATATAGTTTTTTCAGTAATATTCTAGCCATTCTCTTTTTGAAAAGCATGATTCAAAAGAACCACTGTACAGATGAGTTCAGTACCTACTTTAGAGCACCACTTACCTGCACAAGCTCTTATTTACAATGGTCATCTTGCACTTATTGAATTTGCAGGCCAAGGAGTCGGGGCCAGTCAGATGGTGGGAGAGAGGTGATGGTAGGCGCTAAATCTAAGAGTGAATGTGCATAGGACTAATGGGCATATGTTACTTAAAGCAACACTGCGTAACTTTTGATATTATTGCGATTGGCGTCTCTACAGTTTAGAGTGTAATCCACTTCTACATGCTGTCTAAAATATGGACAGCTGTACAAGTGCATTTGTTATGACTATAATACTCTATTACTTTAGTATCAAAAAGTAGCAAGTTGACAACTTTTCTAACAGCCAAAGGCAAGGCAAGGTAGTTTTATTTGTATAGTACATTTCAGCAACAGGGCAATTCACAGTGCTTTACACAAAAACAGTTAAATAAATTTAAAAAAAAGTTCACGCCAGTGCAACAACACCAGACATAGGGGTGTGCTGGTCTTACAGGGAGGTGTGTTCAGGTGCATTCTTGGCGTCTTGCTATCTTGAGGCAGCGGGAATTGATCGTGCCATTGACCAACAAAAACCTGACATTTCATTGTTATTTTAACAGCGCATTAGTAAAAAGCACATAGGCTTGTGCACAGCGTGCTCACACTATGCTTGGTACACACACACAGGGACGTGCAGCCGCACACACACACACACACACACACACACACACAAAAGATAAAAAATAAAAATATTACAATGTACATCCGCCATCTTAATAGCAATGCTCCAAGTTACAAACGTGCCTGGCTGTTAAAGGGAATGGGAGATGACACTCTGATGCACTTCACGCCGTGGGCTTAGATGGTTAAAATAGGGCCTCATTTGTATTTAACATTAAGTTCCACTTCACTGCCGGCAGTTTATGATGACAATAGGTGGCGCTAATGCTCCGCCCGGCTGCAATTTACCATTGAACAAAAGAAGATGAGGCATTTCCGGTCAGTGCTTTCTTTCTGTCCATCAGGAAACTATTAATCACCTAGAGTCGAGCAAGAGCAGCTGGAAGAGATCAGAGGGAAAATTACAAAACATTTTCTGCTTTAAAAAATCAAGCAAAATCAATGGTAGTGCCATAAAGCATTACAGAAATTTGACCGGGAGATCCTACCCACTCGCCAAAGTTACAAAGTGCCATGACAGGTGATGACACGCAGAATGATGGAGGCACTAATCTCCCTATTACAGCATCAAGAAGTGGATTTTGAAGCTAATATTTGAAGGTAAAATAAAGCAAATTGAATCAAATCAAGTTAGACATGGAAAATCGTGCCACTCCTATATTTGAAACATTGATGCTGCCATCATCGGGCAGACCCCAGTCCTCAGTAGTAATCACCTCTACATGTTAAGGTAATCATCCACAGATTTGTTAAATTGTGTTATAAAAAGAATGTGCATGAAAGCAGAGACATTTTATCACTATGGCCTGGGACGATTCCAGGCTCCCCCACATTTAATTTTTGTATTGCATTGACTTTTGTGAGTACGTGTTTATTTCATATTTATTTATATCATGCCACAAGCGGCAGAAATGGCACCTGGGCCTAGTCAAGCGATTAAAATATTCACATAATTGCTTTGTCTTACTAAACAGTTTAGCGTGAGCAGCACTGAGGGCG
>JABXJD010000089.1:790000-935000 GCA_013375575.1 Percina caprodes
CCTCTCGGCCAAAAGGCATGACTCGCTAGTGTTGGATTTTATTATATCATTGCCTTAACTATAAATCATATGATTGTTTAAAACAATCTGAGGACATTACATTTGTTTTGCATGCCAATAGAGTGTTGCTGATGAAGTGTCAGATAAAGAAAGGTCATAAGCTCCTGTATCTTGAGGAACTGAAAGCAGATGTTGCCTGATAAGGTGATAAACTTCCTGTTCTGTGTGTCTGAAAGAGAGTATAAAGACTGCAATCGAGAAAGAGGAAAACAGACAAACCTTGGTGAGCAACGGAGGTGTCATACTCTGTGGCTTATTAAAGCCTTGTCTCTAGAATATTCTAATATTAATAAAGTTCCTGCGTAGGACAATTTTATTGACTCTAACCTGGCCGCCCAAGCCGGGTTTCCCATAGAGCCCATAAACAGCCCTATACGCATTACTGATATTGACGGCCATACTCTCGCTAGAGTGACACACCGGACTGTGCCCGTTACTTTAGTCTTGTCCGGTAACCATAGGGAGACCATCCACTTTAAGATTATGTCCGCTCCACCACCCCTCTCTTCCTCGGTTTTCCTTGGTTAAAGCTTCATAACCCACAGATAGATTGGCAGCATTATGCTATACGTAGCTGGAGTAACCACTGTCACTCCGAGTGTCTGGGCTCAGCCCTTCCTCCGGCTGAGAGCGTCCCCGCATCCGCAGACCCTCCTCCTGACTTGTCCTCTATCCCCTCCGATTATCTTGACCTGGCGGAGGTGATCAGTAAGGTCAGAGCCCTGTCCTTACCACCCCATAGACCTTACGACTGCGCCATCAACCTGCAGCCGGACGCACCGTACCCTAAGAGTTGGCTGTACAACCTTTCCCGGCCAGAAAGGGAGACCATGGAGAGATATATCGGTGACTCGCTCGCTGCTGGTATAATCCGCCCGTCGTTGTCTCCTTTAGGAGCTGGTTTCTTCTTCGTGGAGAAAAAAGATAAGTCGCTGCGCCCTTGCATAGACTTCCGAGGACTTAATAACATAACCGTCAAGAACAAATATTCCCTGCCCCTCATTAACTCCATGTTTGAGCCCCTGCAGGGCGCCACGGTGTTTACCAAGCTAGATCTCCGTAACGCTTATCACCTCGTCTGTGTCCGGCAGGGGGACGAGTGGAAAACGGCCTTTAACGCTCCCTTAGGACACTTTGAATACCTAGTCATGCCATTTGGTTTAACCAAGGCCCCAGCTGTTTTTCAGAACATGGTGAACGACGTTTTGAGGGATTTTTTGTTTTGTTGTTGTATATCTCGACGACATCCTCATTTTTTCCTCTTCCATAACAGACCATGTCTCCCACGTACGTCAGGTCCTGCAACGTTTGTTAGAAAACAAACTGTACGTTAAGGCTGAAAAGTGTGATTTCCACCATAGTGGAAGGTGGGCAGGTTCCTGAAAAGGCTGATCCTGAAAAGACCAGGGCAATTATTAACTGGCCTACGCCCACTACCCGAAAACAGCTGCAACGTTTTCTGGGCTTTGCCAATTTTTATTGCCGTTTTATTATGAATTTTAGTCAGTTTGTGGTGGAGGTGGACGCTTCTGCCTTTGGGGTGGGTGCTGTCCTGTCCCAACATTCTCTCTCCGACCAAAAGCTCCATCCTTGTGCTTTTCTGTCGAAAAAAATTGTCCCCTGCGGAACAGAATTCCGATGTGGGAAATTGTCACCTTGCCGCCTTCCTGTGTGGTGGCGGCTGTTCAGTGGGTGATCGAGGCGTTGGCGGCCCAACCTCAGGATCCCGGCCCCGGAAGGGGTCCTGCTAACCGGCTCAACGTTCCTGTGGCGGTACGCTCCCAGGTGTTGCAGTGGGTCCACACTTCTCGTTTCTTCTGTCATCCTGTGGTGCATTGTACATCCACGCTGGTGAAACGCCACTTCTGGTGGCCGTCCATGGACGCGGATGTTCAAGCCTATGTTGCTGCTTGTACCGTCTGTGCGCAGGGTAAGGCCTCTCATCGTTTAATCAACGTTGTATTGTTTTAGCGTAGCCTAAGACCCCAGGGGGCAGGAGACAAAAGGCCACCTTTTGGTGTGTAGCAGGAAAGCTCCTTTCCATAATAAAAAAATGGGTTGTCTTGAGCTCTTCAAAGACAAAATGCATATTAATCCCATCCTGGCTGCATCATACATAAAACAGAAACACATTGTTTTCAAAACATTGTTTTTAACTTTTTATAACTCAACAGCACCATGGGTACAACTCCCAATTCCCTCTCTGCTTTTAATCTCTATACGTACAGAAAAGAAAGTCCTGCATTTTATCACATCCCCAACAAGACCTAACATATTTTCCTGTGGCTCCCTGACACAAAAATCTTGTTAGAGGTGGAGCGTGGCTCTAATGTCTCTTTATTTTTCTGCGTTGTGACTACATATCCCATAAAATCCCAGCTCACAACACAGTGCCTTACAAAAGAAAGGCCAACAGAAGAAAACAACACCAAACACAATTATACAGAAGGCAAGATATATAAGAGTCATAAAACTAAAGTAGTCACCCACAGCAATAAAAGGTCATTAGATAAGAGCTGGTCAATATAAAGCAATGGTTTACAACCACTGTCTTAGATCATATAGTTCCATTTGTACTGGATGAGCAAATCAAATAAGAAGAACTCTGGTAGAAGCAGGGAACAATGCTTTCACATGTTGCAGAGACTCTGGCAGACATCACAAGAACTACCACTCCACAAGTTTAACCAAATCAGTTTGAGTCAATGTTACCTACTACCTATACCAGGGAGCCCTTACTACACATTCTGTATTGTTTAAAATTAAGTTGCATATTAAACTGGGCCTACAATAGGTCGGCCGAAAGCCTTTGTACATACCTTTTTGCATCAAATAGGTCTACTAAGCTATTATAATAACTAATAACTGTTGGTATGATTTTTAAAAATCATGTTTTAATGTTACACATACAGTAAATTCTTAGGATCAACTGTACCTGTGTATGGATATATTTCAATCAGGAGAGACATGTTTGTAGATATGCAAATAAGATATATTGTACAGCTCAAATAAAATGTACAAAGTCTTAGTGATTAGACTCCATCGCTATACGGATCTTTCATATATCTATATATAGGGGTAGAGAACCATCAGACCCCCAGATGGTAGCTAGATACCAGTGGTGGCGACGAAGGAGCCCAAAGACTAGACCGAAGGAGGCTCCGGACTGGTCAGCTGGAGTAGAGGACTGGAGGAAGAAGGGGGGATGGAGGGTTGCCCTCTTTGCCTGCAAAATACAGCTGAATGGCAAAGGGAGAAACAATTATTTAAAGAAGGGTTGTGACTCTGTGATTGGCCCTTGCCATTTGTGTAATGATTCTGATTGGTTTAGCAGGAAGGTGAATGCCTCCAACAGCTGATTGGAGTTAGGTAGAGCATTGCTTAAGAGTGAGGCCTTCCTGAAAGGATTTACACTGAGATACACTTCAATCAGGAGAGACTAGTTGCAGATATGTGGCAGTTATACACAGCATGATAGATTATACATTTGTTTGGATAACAGCTGAATTGATTTATTTTTAAATTATTTAATTAAATTATTTTTAGTTTTAATAGTTAGGTCTTCCTGAAAGAAGAGCTATATTTGTGACTATCTTACTATATATTTATATATATATATATATATATATATATATATATATATATATATATATATATATGCTAATAAAATGTTGGATTCAGGTTCATTTTCAAAAATTAACAATAATTTGAAGCCATCCCCTGACATTGAAGATCAGTGACTTACACTGTGTGGTCAGTGGTAGAGCGGTCACCTGACAATCAGAAGGTTGGCGGTTCGATCCCTGGACCTGCAGTCCCATGCAAAAGTATCCTTGGGCAAGACACTGAACCTGAGTTGAACCTGAACCTGAGTTGCTCCCAATGCTTTGCCATCGGAGTGTGAATGTGTGTGAGTGTTTATCTGATGAGCAGGTGGCACCTTGTACAGCAGCCTCGGGCACAATGTGTGAATGTGTGTGAATGTTGATTGGTTCCTGTACTATGTAAAAGTGCTTTGAGACTAGAAAAGTGCTATATAAGAACAGTACATTTACATTCACGTTATGATTAAAAAGAGCTCAAATTCGCTACAGTACACTAACTCAAGTTCACACCTTCCATCTCTAGATACAGTAAAGAAATACTCCTTGCATTGACACCGAACATTGGCACAGATGTAAATTATGCATTGCAAAAATATCTTATATGAATACTATTTCTTGGAATATTAAGCCTGAAGGCAAAGTGGAGCCTTTTTTGGCTTTAGGTCTTTTTTATGCTTTGCAGCCGGTTATATAACACATAGGATGGATTTGTCTTTAACTGGACAGAAAATCATACACACGTAAACACCGCTGTTTCTGGCTTTAGTCGAATACAACCAAAACAATGGTTAAATCGGCAATTAACTTCTAATCAAGCTTCAATATATGTGTTGAATTGATTGATGACATCAAGTGTTTTTTTGCTGACAGTGTTTAACTTTCAGATGTGGAGCCTAATGTTAAATAAAAATAACATTTAACCCATCCCAAATGCCATTTGGCAGAACGCTACAGTTACCATTGCCCCATCATGAGTGTTATAAAGAGGTATTCAGGTCCTTTACTAAAGTAAAAGTACTGATACCACACTGTAAAAATACTCTGTTACCAGTGAAAGTCCTGCATTGAAAATTGCACTTAAGTAGAAGGATGTAAGTATCATCAGGAGAATGTAGTTAAAGTATTACAAATAAAACTACTCAATGCAGAACAATCCTCACATTTAAAAAACTGGAAATCTAATCAGCTGTTTCATAATTTTTTTAATTTTTCTGGCTACTTTAATGTATAATAAAAGATCAGATTGTATAAACTACATGTGTTTTGAGTGCAGAAATCTTATTGTGTAAAGTAACTAGTAACTAAAGCTGTCAGATGAAAGTAGTGGAGTAATAAGTAGAATATTTCTATCTGAAATGTAACGGAGTAGAAGTAGAAAGTGACATGAAAAGAAAAGACTCAAGTAAGGTACAAGTACCTTAACTTGCCACTTGGATGCAGTACTTTAATAAGGGCTCATTCACACCTATAGTTCAATGGACTCTGTGCGATTCGGGGGTGAAGTTGTTGGAGAGAGATGATGATGTCACACAGATGACCAGCCATGTGTGAATAAAACAGTTTATGGATCTGAAAGTTATCGTCCGTTAAATCATATATAAGTCTGCAAATTGTGTGCAAGGTTGAAAGTGCAGGCTAATAAATGCTGTTTTTGGTTCACTTCCTGTATTTGGGTTAGATCACGTTCTCACCTGAAGTGAACCAAACCAAATGAAAAATGATGCAACTTCACCCCCAAATTGCATCTAGTCCACTGAACTAGAGGTGTGAAAGCGCCCTTAATAACATTCCACCACAGGTTACTAGGATGACGAGGATAAGATTAATTATTATGTTATGGTCCAAGGTAAGAATAGGGGAACAGTAGATTCAGTGAAGATGGGTGAAGGCTGACAGTGAATTCCCTTCATGCAGGACTAAGCACCCACCTGGATCAATAGGCTGTTTAATTTCACATGAGCTGTTGGCTTCAAAACAGCTGAAAAGAAGTGGGCTGTATACTGTAGTAGTTTGGAAAATTCAGATTCCAACATTGTTACACCGTGTTGTTTTTAGTATTGGTTGTATTTGTATGTATATATTCTTTAGGATATTATATGCAGGTTCAATTAGGCATGTTTTGTGCCGGTTTGAAGATGGCCAAATTGTTTATCTGGAGCCCAAATGATAACGTTATGTTCACTGTACCATGTGATGAACCCTATGTTCTGGAGAAGGTAGGACATCTGAAGAGATTTAATTTCTCAACAATGTTGCCCCAGCATGTGGATGAATTTGTTAGTCTGCGACTAAAACTTCAGAACAGATACAGGAGCATAATGGATTCATAGAAAATATCCCTCAGAAACATTTTATTCAAATCAAAGCACAACTGTTAAGTGCTGCTGCTAACAGTATGAAAACTTATACTTACACAATCAATTCCGTACATTTAAAACTGCTGAGCATAGGTATCGTACATAAGTGAATATTTACAAATACAGAATGACAATGAATGTACAATTGTATGCAAATGTGTTCAAATCAATTGTACACAAAGAATAACAACAAATGTCAAGCAAAAGGCAGCGAGTGTCAATATGAAATATACGGGAGAAATATATGTAGATTGTGTAAAGGGTGTGTGTGTGTGGGTGTGTGTGTGCGCAGATGAATCTACAACACCAGAATATCACCGTTGTCACTCACGGATGAGATCACCCCTTAAGTTGACGAGGGCCGCACAGATTCTGAGAATTTTTTTCATGTTTATTGGTATCACTTGAGACAAGATCTTGTATACTTTAAGTCGCCTGATTGCCCTCTCAACATGAATCCGTACATTTGAAATCTTGCGAGTTGCTATGACTTCTTCCTCAGTTAGCTGAGCACCCCCTCTAGTTAAAGCAGGCAGAACCAATTTTTCAAACAGTAAATCACGAATGAAGAACCCAGTATCTGCCATGACTTTGTCTCCAGGCTTTAAATAGTCCAAGATACCAGAGTTCAAAGTGATATATTTGTCACTGGCACGTCCTCCTTAACCAGTTGAGATAAACATGATGGGAGAACAGCAACAAGGTATTGGATTGTGTTGTGTGAGTAGTAATGGCTGTAGGACTCCCTCTAGAGTTAAGATGTTTCGCCTTCTGTAACAAACTTTTGCTGCAGTCGATGACACAGGTGGTGTCGGGAAAACACTTCTTGAATGCATGTTGGCATAATGACCTTAAAGTGCCCATATTATGGAGAAAAAAAAACCTTTTTCTGGGATATGGCATGTGATTTTGTGTCTCTGGTTCTTCCACATACAATATAATACAAACTTGGAAAAAAAACCTATCCATGCTGTTTTGAGCGAGACACTGTTTCTGAATGTCCTCTGCCTTCAGTCTCCGAGTGAGCTGTTAAAAATCTGCATTAGCCGTTTACACATGTAAAAAAACCCAGATCAACCCAAGGAAACATTTATGGTTTATTCTTCTTTTAAATACCCAAAAATCTATGTTACTGAACACTTGGTAACAGAAAGCAGAATGAAGCCAGCAGCGTGGGACAACTGGACAGATTGAGAGAAAGGTTTGTCCCTTAAAGCCGAAAGATTGTGTTTACACGAGTCAAATTAGGTAACCAGCCGAGATGAGGTGACTAACAGTAGCATGCTAACGCTAGCATGCTAGCTCGTTCTCAATGGCAAAACACTGGTGAACACGCTAGTTCACCATAATCTCCAAAAGAAGTACTTCCTGTCCCTGTTCTGCAGGTATTCCACAAGTGGCCCTTGTCTAGAAGAAGTTCCCAGCTAATCCTGCCTTGGACTGACCAAAGTTGGAGAAAGAGTTATCTAGCTGATGTGATCTTACCTTGCTACTGAGCATGTGCAACTCCAAACAAAGATAGTATAGAAGTGAGATGTGTCACTCTGTAGCTAAAACAGAGACCTACACACACACAGGGTGATAACAGGATCTGCAGCAATGTGCTGTACAAATAAAAACATGGTGTTTTTTTGAAAATTAAAACATGTAAACCTATTCTGGTACAACCTCAAAATGCAATAATGAACCTGAAAATGAGCACAATATGGGCGCTTTAATGGTTTGTCTTGGGAGCCAGATTATATGAGGGTGCAAGACCTCCTCCATTTTATCAATCCAAAATCAGATAACCTTACTGGCAACAGTCTTAGACACATGGAACTGCCTACCAAGGTCACCCAGCACACAATTTAATTTCAATTTTATCACTCATCATATATCACTTTGTCATTAGTATCTGATCACGCACTGACAAAACAAAAGCCCTTTCAGCAAATCCATCTAAGGTGGAAACAAGGGAGTTGAAGGTTTTCCAGCGAGACTCCAATTTAGAAGAACGAATCAGAATCACTCTGAAGCAGGGAGTAGCTGAAATCTTCAGTTCGGACGTCTCGTCAACACCCTGCTGTTCACCATAGTTGTGGTCAAAAAGCGATGGATCTTCCCACTGGGTGGAAACAGTGCTTTGTGATGTTTTTTTAAAGATTATTTTTTTGGTATTTTCTGCCTTCATTTGATAGGACAGCTAGGTAAGAAAGGGAAAGACGTGCAGGAAATCGTCACAGCAACCACTGCGTCTAGGTATAATCCTCAAAGTATATGTGCGCCTGCTCTACTCACTGAGCCAACCCAGCCACTGTGTGATTGTTGTGGCACCTCAGGTACGCCCTGATCCTCCTGGTATGTCACAAAAAGAGCACATAGGCTACATGTTAAACTCTAAATGGATTCTGTCCATGTTTCTCACACTGGTAACATTGCAGTAAAAGCTTATGATAAAAGGTGATCGAAGCTCTTCCTTGCTCATTCAACATTGAAAGTGGCTTACCTGTTGCCTCAACACAAACAAATTGTACGTCTCTTTTTATCCAGTGGTCTGTCATATCCAAGATATAATTCTGTGTTGGGATGGTTATTCATGGGGTATTTGTCAACAAAATGGTGCGAACAGACGGATGCTTCAGTCAAGATATCATTCCACTGGAATTGTACCTTGTATGACTTCATGTGACTCTAACTAATATAAGTTATTTTTTGTGATGTCACCGTGTTCCCAGATCTCAATAATTGACTTAGTGGGCAAAATGTTTCTATTGCTGATAGAAATTGACAAAATTATGAAAAATGTATCACAATCAGCTTGTAACAGCTTGCCCCATTTGATCTCTGTTTTCAACAGCTCCCTATCTACTGGTTGTGTCCCTGATTATTTTAAAACGGCTTGCGTGAACCCACTTTTAAAGAAACCTGGTTTAGATCCCTCATAATTTTAGACCAATTTCAAAACTGCCTTTTATTGCAAAGATTCTAGAAAGAATTGTGTCCAAACAGCTGCTCACTGTACTGGAAAATTGCAAAATATTTGAAAAGTTTCAGTCAGGTTTTAGGAAGTACCACAGCACTGAGACTGCCCTGCTTAAAGTCACCAATGACCTTTTAATGTCTGCTGACGAAGGCATGTGCTCAGTCCTTGTACTCCTGGACCTTAGCGCTGCTTTTGACACCATTGATCACAACATCATGTTAGACAGACTGAGGCACTGGGGGATCTCTGGTACTGCCATTGAATGGTTTCCATCCTACCTGTCAAATAGGAAGTTTTGCGTGTCTGTAAACAACTGTCTCCTTGTTCTGTCCAGTTAAATATGGTGTTCCTCAGGGGTCGGTCTTAGGACCCATTTTGTTCCTCTTATATCTGCTTCCCCTTGGACATATTATCCATAAACATGGCATTTCTTTTCATATTTATGCTGATGACTCACAAATATACTTGCCCATTAGATCCACAGACCCTGGAATGCTGAGTTCACTTAACAACTGCCTTTGTTAAGTTAAAAAATGGATGTCAAATAATTTCCTCCAGCTGAACTCAGACAAAACAGAAATCCTGGTCATCGGGTCTCAGCAGATGGCAAATCAAATACTGCCATCTGCGGGTTCGCTAATAAATCATATTAAGCCTGTGGCAAAGAACCTTGGTGTTTGGTTTGATAGTAATTTAAATTTTGAGCAGCACACCACAAAGCTTGTTCAATCATGTTTTTATCAACTTAGAAATATAGATAAAATTCGATCTATGTTAACTTTTAAGGACACCGAGACCATTTTACACACCTTCATCTCATCACGCCTGGATTATTGCAACAGCCTTTTCACCTGTTTAACCCAAAAATGTATTGATCAACTCCAAACTGTCCAGAACTCAGCTGCCAGGCTTTTAACCAGAACAAAGAAATACGAACACATTACTCCTATTTTAGCTTCATTACACTGGCTCCCAGTATGTTTTAGAATTTACTTTAAAATTGTATTGATACCTTTTCAAGCTCTTCATGGCCTCTCGCCTTGTTATATTTCTGACCTTTTAGTCCCATATACACCAGCACGCACCTTGAGATCCTCGGGCAGAGGTCTGCTATCTGTTCCAGAGTCTCGACTGAAAACTAAAGGGGACAGAGCGTTTGCTGTCAGGGCCCCGAGGCTCTGGAACAGCCTGCCTGAGGAAATCAGGTCAGCTGAGTCAGTGAACTCTTTTAAGTCCCTTCTTAAAACATACTTTTATAAAATAGCCTTTCCCGATCTTATTTGACTTTATTTTATCACTTTTATTTTATTGTATTTTAGGAATTTTATATTTATCTGTATTTTAGTCTTTCAATGTTTTCATGCTTTTATCTTTTTGTATTATTGTCTCTTTACACTTGTTAAAGCACTTTGTAACTTGTTTTTGAAAAGTGCTCTACAAATAAAGATTATTATTATTATTATTATTATTATTATTTTATTATTATTATAATAAACTAGTTTTATGATGTATGTGCAAAAGGCTTCAAATCAGAAAAAATAGCTTCTTTAATGACGAAGTAATGATGTTATAATGGTGCTGGTTCTGCATACTACACTGTGCAGTATATCATAATGTTATTAAACATTTTTGTTCTGTACTTTTTTCTTCATCTTCTAAGGCAGTGTGGCCCTAGAGTCCACGCCCCCACTCTGTTACCCTAACAAGCTTGGGATAATCCCATGTAAAGCTCTCAGTCTAGTGATGCCCCTGGACACAACACACACTTTATAATTGGCAGACCTTGATTAATGCATGACTAGCTCTGCCTCCAGAGGAGCTCAGTGGATCTATTGAAACTCAAAATGTTCTTCCAGCCATATGCAACTCTTGTTAACTCACTATCACCCAGGGCTGTTGAAGAGATTGGAGAGGATTGTTGTTACAGTAGGTGTCTTTGCGCATGTTTGGAGTCAGTAATGTAACACTGAGTGGCAGCAGCTATACACAATCATTAGGATTGACTTAGTCTGTATCGACAACGTTTCACTTCCGGGATTGTTCAGGTGCCGCCAGAAATTTTGCCGGATACCCCTTTTCTACCGGAAGTCCGTCCCCTTCCTCTTTCTTTGTGTTGGTGTTCTAAACTCCGGTGGATTTCTGAGGACTCTGGTTACCTGCTCCTCAGATCTCTGCAGGGTAAATCCAGACGTCTAGCTACACTATCTGTCCAATCAGAGTTTTCTGTTGCACGAGTAAAACAACTTTTGAACGTACACAGTACGTATGTACATTCAAAACAAGGAACAACAAGGTCCCGATGCTATTTTGCAGAGGCGCCGTCATTGTGTCCGGGCCTAGCGCCGCCAAGACGATCATGATTGGTTTAAAGAAATGCCAATAAACCAGAGTAAGTTTTTCTCTCATCCCGAAATGCTTTGTGGACTAGCCAGACCTTCCTCCGAAACGCTGTGGAAGAAGGTCTGATAATGCAAGACTAGAATTGACCACTCAGAAAACTGGCCAATGACATTTTATTTTTAGAAAAGCTGAGAAGACTGATCATGCATCCTGCCAACCTATTACAGAGTTCCATACATCGTTGCATATAGTTGAAAACTATTCTTTTGACAAAGAACCACTGAGGAACAGTGTTGTAACTGTGTGCAAGGAGTCAGGCTCAAGAGAAAGTGAAGATGGTGTACTGATTCGTAGCAGTGCTAGTGGCAGTCTACTTCGGAAGGGTGTGTGTGTGTGTGTGTGTGTGTGTGTGTGTGTGAGAGGCAGGGCTCCTGATGGATGGATGGATGGCAGGGTGACAGTGAACAGATGGAGGCTCTGATGGATTGCAGCGACATTAAACATGAAAAAGGAGCATGGCCCTCGGTCAGAATGCAGGAGACGCAGCAGCTCTGCACGCCTCGTCATTCTCCCATTTCAACTCTGCTGTTTTATTGGCATGACTGTTTATCAGAGGCGCTGTGAAAAAGCAGAGCATTGAATGTCAACTGTCAAGACAACACGTTTGTACATTCACACCACCTCGCTCTGTGTATGCTTTTTCATTTTTTTGTCTCATTAGCTTGTTTCTGTCTGATTTTTCTTTTCTCATTCCAACTTTGGGACACATTCTGATTACACACCAATATGTTTTTTCGTGATATTGTGTGTGTTTTGCATGGAGGTCCAGGATGCACTGACAGGAATCTGAACGTCCTTCAGTCGAAATGACACAATTGGTTGTTCCCCATTGCCTTGAAAAATGACACATATCAGTATTTAACAAATTGCCGTTAACAAAAATGACTTATATGACCCGTTCTTGATCTGCCACGGTTAAAGTCACGTTTGGATTGTGTTGAGGCACAGCATATCGCATGGTTAAGGTTAGGAAAAGATCAAGGTGTGAGTTAAAACAAGTTCTCCATTAAGCTTAGGGAAAGGTCATAAATTGAGTAAATTTTATTACTCAATTTATTTTATAAATATAACAAAGTTGTCAAATTTATGCAGGGATCAGACTACACATATTGAGTATTAAATGTTGAATGTGTCAGCTTAGGGATGACAGGCTGTCCGTTTATTAAATGAGAATTGTGGCCCCCTAATCAGCTGGCAATGGGAAGCAGGAGAAGAGGGAGCGAGACGGGGGAATGAGGGAGTAACATACGACTGAACTTACTCTAAGCTTCGTTAGTCTCGGGTGGCGCTAAGCTCCGGATGACGGTGGGTCTGCTAAATTAGTCTCGAGAAGGAACTTGTTTTGGTGGAACATTTGCACCCCCTAAAAGAAAATACCACAAACTATATTAAATTACATGACCTGTTCACACAATACAGTAAGCTATTGAGCTATATAACTTAGCTGGATACATAGTTAAACCTCCTTAGCTCTTACCAGTGTAAGACCATGTGTACTTCATGTGTACACACAATCAAGCCATTCGGCCCCAAAACATCCCAGTTAGAGAGGAAATGCTGTACACATATTCTTTGTAAATCTTTACAATTGTTCCCCGAAAGAAATAAGCAGGCCGGGCTTGTTGCACAATTTTCTTCAAACTATCTCAAAGGTTGTTGTTTCCCATAGTGAAGGGATTTTGGTAAGGCAACACACAGAGAGGGAAGCAGAGGCTTTTTCCTGGGAATGTACTAGTGTTGACCCAGACTACTGGGGCACTGACTGGTTGCTGAATTGTCTCAGGTACTCCTAAACCAATGCTGCCCTTAGAACAGAGATATATTTGCCCATGTCAAGTGTTTTGCTGCGTTTCTAAAAGGCATCAAATTTGGTTGAAGGTGATAAAAATTAATGACATCCCCAGTAATAATAAAATAACAATCTGTTCCAATCCCAAAATAATTCATAATTTTTTTTTTAACTCATTACGTATAAATCTATATAAATGAGGGTTATGAATTCCAAAAAGTAGTGAACAACTAGTGGTAGAAAGGTGGTGTTAGTGAAAAAAAAAAAAAGTCTGAAAAAGGGATTAAATTGTCAAATTTCTGTCCGTTTTGACCGGGAGGACAACACAAGGGCTAAAGAATGACAATCAACCCTTTGTTTAACAGAAAGCACCATCTAGTAGAACAACCACTCTCACTGCAGTTTGTGAAATGGTCACGTTATTTTGATCTATTGATACATCAACAGGGACAGGATTTGAACGCACAATCGGCGGTCTCTGGGGGATGCAACAACGGGGAAATGAAATGTTACACGCTGGCAACAACTGCCATGACATGGGGCTGCTCCGGGGGACTCAATGACGGGGAAATGGAACGCCACATGGGGTAGATGGAGACAACAACGGCCGGCAAGACACGATCCATGGTCTGTGGGGGGCGCAACAACGGGGAAATGAAACGCCACACGCCGGCCACAACAACGGGACAGTTGTGATTAGGAAAAGAACAACGGGGAAAGGAACTGTCACATGCAGGAGAAGATGACAACAACAGAACGATTGTGGTTAGGAGAAGAAGAACGTGGAAAGGAACTGTGACACGCGGGGCACGATCCCCGGTCACCGGGGTGAAAGACCTGTGTTGTCTGGCCCATCCACCACCACAACCAATCTCCTTACACGGATCTTTTCAATGCTACTCGCTACCGTAATAGTGCTGTTATCATGAAAGATGCTTCCCATTGGAATACACTAGTTTAAAATTTGGATTTATTTTACAGCTCAGATAAAATGTACAAAGTTTTTTGGTGATTAGACTCCATTGCTATACGAATCTTTCGTATATCTATAAATAGGGGTAGAGAACCATCAGACCCCCCGATGGAATCTAGATACCGGTGGTGGTGACGAAGGAGCCCAGAGACCAGACCAAAGGAGCCTGGAGTAGATGACTGGAAGAGGAAGGGGGGGTGGACGGTTGCACGCTTTGCTTGCAATGACAGCTAAATAGCAAAGGGAGAAACGATTATTTAAAGCAGGGTTGTGACTCTGTGATTGACCCTTGCCATTGTTTAAGTTGAATGCCTCTAACAGCTGATTGGAGTTAGGTAGAGCATTCATTAAGAGTAAGGCCTTCCTGAAATGATTTACACTGAGATACATTTCAATCAGGAGAGACTAGTTGCAGAGATGCGACAGTTATACACACATGATGAAATATACATTAGAATAACAGCTGAATGGATTTAGGAGTGCATCAATTAATAGTTAGGTATTCCTGAAAGAATTTATGCTGAGCTACATTACTACACACAACGTATGCACAAGCCTCTTCATCTAGGCCATTTTGGAACACTCCAGTGGTGCATTAGTTGTGCGTATGTATAAGTTTTGAAGCAAGGAATGGGTTAAAATTCTATTTCATGATATTGACTTTTATTTTGTGGTCAAAGCACCTTGAGCCAATTGTGAAAAAAATAACACTATTGAAACAGCACTTGAGTATAATGAACATGGAAGGAAGGGAGAGCTGGAGATGCCCTTGACACTCACACTCATGTATTTGTGTGTGCGCGTGTTTGTGTTTCCTCTTGCCACCTGTTGAAAAATACGCTATGTTCCATACTGATCGCCTGCCTCATAATCACCTCATCAGTCACAGTTCCTCAGCGTCTTACACACACACCCACACACACACGCACACTTACCCTGAAATGCTAACATTTTTAAGAAAATGGAATAATGAATCTACATACATGTCCTTAAATGACTTTGGTTCCTGGACAGGTTTAAATAAAACTTAGTCACTGCCAATACACTTGGCTGGCATATTAGCAGGTTCATTAGCACTGTTGGATTTGTTACTCAAAGCAGTAATGTGTTGCTCATTCCTTGTCACTATTTTTTTTGCTGAAATTAATAGATGATTTATTGCTCCCTTGGTAAGAGTTATTGGTTACAGTACCAGCTATATGGTTTTACTAGTTTCCCATTTCACTCGAATATATGTAATTGCCTCTTTTCCTCCTCTGCAATCAGGATCAGTCTGCCTCCTCTCCTGTGAATTATCAAAAAAGACAAAAACAGCATTAATGTCCAATATTCCCATCATGCTCTTTCTGGATGAAAACAAAGATATATAAATAATGAATCACTAGAAAATGTTACAAAGGGGTAAGAAGCATGAGCAGTCAGACGATCAGACAGTTGGAAATTGGTTATCTGGAAATGAAAACAAAGGCCAACAGTAAAGTGATTACCTGAACTGTACGTTCATCCATCACAGTTTACAGATCCCCTTCCTGCTTCAACTTTGAGAACTTTAGTTCCCACATGTCTCTCACCTGTTCTAAAATGGTGTATTTGAATATTTCTGAATACTGAGGTCCTTAAACAGTCTTGGAGTTTGCATAAATTTGGTCTGACTGGAAAGCTGAGACTAATGTGGATTTAATGAGCCCAACTGTATTCATGTGTGAAGATGTCAGTCCCCATAGTAGCCATTTCATTGTAGTGAATCCATTGTTTTTTTTTTTAAACTTGACCTCACAAATGACATGTTGTGACCTCGAGAAACTTAACAACCACAGACATTCACAGGATCTAAAGCTCTCATACTGAGCAATTTCTAGAACTGAAGTGCTTGCCATCTAATCCCAGAACAATGCAATTCATGCAGAAAGCTCCCGATGTCAAACGTGCTTCATTCCAAATTACAGCATTGCTTTTCAGAATCAGAAAATAATCAGAAAAGGTTTTGCTGCCCCATTAAGTGCACTTATGTGGAAATTGCCTTGGTGGAATTAACAATAAATAAAGAAAAAACTCATACATACACACATTATAACTGTTGCATAAGAAAGAATATATAGTATGTGCAATGGGCAAATGTAAAGTAAAAGATGTAGGTCAATGCAAGTGTGGTGACTAGAGATGGGGGGGGTAGGAGTAAGGTGTTCTTAATTTGGTAGTTTTTTTTTTAGTGATCAAAATTGTTAAATTTTGCACCAAAATCTCTGTAGCAAATGGTTTCAACCCAACCATTGCTGCAACAATGTATGGAACACAAGGAAGCAAGAGAATGGCCATCATATGAGTAAACCAAAAAAAAGTCATAAGTCATGCCTTGTGTACCAGACAACTGATTAACTCTGATTGACAGTCATTCTTAGGCCATGCAGTTTAAAGTCTTTACCACTTCATATTTAACACATCTTAGTTTTGTATGGCACATTCGCACAGTATAAGCAAAGCCAGCTTTTACTTTATTATACTTACATGTACCCTGAGAGTTGAGGAGTTGGCTCGCGGAGGACGGCTAGGGCAAGGCCGCCACACCGCACTTAGGTCAGGGCCCCGTATCAGGACCGGTAGAGGTTACCAGAGGCGCATACCCTATCATCCCCACTGCACCCACACAGCATCACTGTAAGCCCTTGGACGAAGCTGCATGTCAACTCGGGTCAGGGGTCTCCAGTCAGCCATGAAAGGCAGCCCCTTGCAACCCCATAACTGTCTTTGAAAGAGGGATAAGAAGACACACAGGAAACATAAACCTTGACGAATGACCCCGCCAAATCACAGACATGTTGATTTGCATGGGACTACTATCACAGGAGCTCGATGTTCGGCGAAAAAGGGTAGATCATTGGCTGGGGAATTTTGACTTGAGAAATTACAGACTTGGCCGATTCGCGCAGGATTAAGATCACAGACAACCTCCGTAATTATTACAAATGACTACAGGTAATACGAAGAAGGCTTTGGTCACTAGTTTGGACTCTGACATCTCCCACGTTTGAGTAGCAAGCGCTACTTCCCACATAGCAGATGTTTTAAATAAAGGGACCTGGTATTTTTTCCTTTTACTGTTTACCCTGCTGCTTTTAAAAACTCCAATAAATCCCCAGTCTGGTTATGTTCAAGCCATTCCTCACACAACCTATGATCCTGCTTCTATGTAGCATCACATTTACAAATGGAAAGAAGGTTCCAGTGTTGCTGCAAGGGCAGTTTTTCTATTTCCCTGTAGTTTCCTGTAGTTGCCTGTAATCTGTCATTGTGGCTGTATCTGTCCTTGTAAAATTAAAATCTACATACAGCACCGTGATACATGCTGAGGTATGCGTGGCACTTACCCAATCGTGGCAGCTATGGCGGCTGACTTTTAAGCATATGTACATCTAATTTTCTCCACAAGCTATACAGACAAAATTAAATTTCCATACAATTTGTAAGGAAACTTTTTCTGCCACTACATTGATGTATTGAAGCGCTTATTGTGTTTGAAACACATTTTAGGGCTGCTTAAAGGTTGCATGCTGACCATGAAAACACAGATGACATTAATAATCAGAGAGAAAGGGATATGCAGAAAGTAATGAAAGAAAACAAATATTGAAATATCTCAGGACCCCGAACCCTCTGTGGAATTAGCCATTTTCTTTTTTTAATACCCCCTCTGTTCTTCCATCAAGATGACAGCATCATCATAACCTCAGCACATTAAATTTATGTCAGTTAACTTTGTGAATGGTGTCAGAGAAACACATTAACAAAATACATTTAATTGAATCTGATCAAATCTAACTCAGCTGCTTTGCTCGTCAGTGTGGATAGAAGTCAATATTTGCTCAGCAGCTTGGCAAAGATGTCTCCATTTTCACTTTCCTTTCCTTTTCACCTGATGACAGCTGATGAAGAAATGGGAAGGTGAAAAGCTGCCGTCAATGGGAGATGTGATTAGTAATGCTCCATCTTCTTAATCACAGTATTGGAGAGAATAATGGAATAACTTTTCTCTCATTTTTCGCCACGAGCGCTGCCTCCTACTCTCATTCTAAGCAACTCCTGAGACCTCTCCTCAGTCTAATGAGAAAAGGGAAGATGAAGAGAGGTGAGAAGAGGGATGGACGGAGAGGTGAGGTTGGGTTGAGGCAGACAGAGACAGCGTGTGCATCTTGACAATTAATAGACGGCCATCTTAGAAGTTTTAAAAGGACTCCTACACACATGGCTTGTGAGGTCAGCTTCTATCTCCTGAAGCAGACTCTCATTAGACCAGACTGGCGGCTGACTGCAGACACCAACCAACACATGGCTGAGAATTGTGCTGCATTCTAACTGATTGGGTAAATAACATGGCAATTAAAGGTGCAAAACAAAATGCATATTCTGAGAAACGATTCAGTTGCCAAATGCTAAGATGTCAATTCTTAGTTTTCTTTTTTTATTATTGTAACTGGAATCTCAATTAGATGTCACAAGGCAACTACACAGTCAAAATGACTCCACCTAAGTGTAGGGTGAAATACAAACTTACCTTAAAGTTATGTTGGATAGTTTCTGCCGCCCCCATGATGAATAAGAACAAGTGAGTAATGAGAACAACCCCCCCAGAAGGAAGGTCACCGGATGGCACAATCTTCTGAACATAGACATACTCAGAAACAACAGAGAGTTGTATGAAGCTGATAGGCTTGATTAGCTTTGTAGTAACTCATTTGGCAATGGCTTGAATTCAGAGGACATTCATAAAAAGTTACGCACTAAAGCTAATATTTCCTTTGGGATGAATAAAGTATCTATCTATCTATCTATCTATCTATCTATCTATCTATCTATCTATCTATCTATCTATCTATCTATCTATCTATCTATCTATCTATCTATCTATCTAGCTTTAATTTGTTTGTTGTGTCAAAACATTAGCATGGTGATACTCTACCTGGTTTTGACCTTCTACATATATACTACCACAATTTTACAGGAACCAATCACAAACTGGCTTACTTACCTGGCGCGCTATAACACGATGACGATAGAGAAGTGACCAAGCAGCTTCATGTTTACATTCAACATAGCGGCGGCCACCAAAGCGCAAATATACGTGTCACGTCTACGTCACCCAGATCGTTGATCTGATTGGTTGAAGGAATATCCAATCGCGTACAGAGTCATTTGAACGATGCCTGTTGGTCACGCCTATTGTGCAGAGAAAATACAGAGCAGACACCCCATAGGTGATAGCCAGACTATTCCTTTCCTAGATAAAACACCAAATGTAGCCTATTACATTTGTTCCCCAAAAGAAGAACAAAAAATGGGGATAACATTGTTGTAATAATGTTTTCCCTGAATACCTTTTGATTTTTAATTTGCTTTCCAGTCCAGAAAAGCGTGAGTGACACTCATAATTAACGCACAATGATGCAGTTGGCCTCTAAGTATTACATTTTATCTAAACACTTTCATATCACTTTCATAAAATGATGATCTGCAGTATGAGAAAGTTCTATATTCTTTCTCCATCTGTTCTTCTCATGTTAACACCACCATGCAGGATGTTTTCGCAGCCAAGTGCCAATATGGACATCTGTAAAAATTACCAAGTTAGGTTTAAAAAACTGATTTAAAACTGAGACACGGAAATAATTTTGTCCAAATAGGATAGTGAGTAATACTGACAGTAGGTCTCCACATTGGTCATTTCAAATGTTTAGCAGACATGGACTCCTGTCATGCTATGTGTACTGCCAAATGAAAGTTGAAACCTCTTTTTTTTTTAAACCCTATCATTGTTAGCCAGAACTGACATGTCTCCCCCTGAACCGTTGTCCAATACTTTGTGTATCGCTGGCTTATCCCACACATTTTTATCCACGTCTATGCCTCCATTTGTGTATTGTTTTTGAAGAACAGTGGTGCCAAATCCAAGGCAATGTACAAGCAGAGCTGTTGTGAGAATAGCTGCACACTGCAGGAAACTTGATCTTTGACACGTTGAAATGTTTCCACAGAGGCAAAGAAACAAGAGGAGATGAAGACGGAAATACACTAGAATGAAAATAAATAAAGCTATTCTTCTATTCCAACATTGTTTAGCAGACTTTAAGAAAAATGTATGGATGAAATGCATTTCTACTGCTTAAGCTGTGGTCATTGCATAGCTTAGCATGAATTCTGGAAGCAGGAAGAAACTGCTAGCCTGGCTGTGTACAAAGCTTAAAATACACAACATGTTTAAAGCTACCTCATTAACATTGTGTGGCTTATTGGCTTAAATTCGATAACATCCTACTATCCTTCCACATAGTACTTCTGTGCAGCGCAGCCAGATGTACAGTAGTTGCTGGGTCACTGAACTCTTAGCTAATAGCTTAGCTTATCTTAGCATCAGGTTTAGCTCATCAGGTTGATGCTAGCAGACTCAAGCAAAGCACTATTTTGGAAAGTACATGTCATCACAGACCTGTGAACAAAACCAAATCGAAAAAAATTAGCTGAAACACTTGCAAAATGAGTGGCAACTAACTGCAGACCATCTTGACACCTTGTGTATGCACTTTTGCTGCATATTTTTTTTTTACATTTTTAAAAAGCAAGCTTAAGGCAAGCTATATTTATGAAGACATTGATTGCGTTACCTCAGTCTTGTTGCATATCTTTGATTTGAAATAATTAAATTAATCTAAATGTCAAGTTCATAAAGTAACTTTCTTTGCATTCATTTGATTCACAATCAAGATGCAGTGGTAAGAATTGGTATACATTGATAATACAGACTTAAAAAACTGTTATGAAATGCAAAATAACTGAATTTAAATCATGTGATAAAACATGTAATTTATTGCGTTTAACTATTGAAAAATGAATCTTTGACAGCCCTAAATATACAGTCAGCAAAAATGACATGTATATATGTGTGTATATATACAGTATATATGGCTGAATTTTTTTACATTAACAAAACTCTAACATACTGAATTTGTTAGGATAAATCTTTTTTTAAATATACACACATAACCTTGATTTCCTAGGCTACCATTTCCCGGTTACAACTAATCCACAATGCAGCAGCCCAGTTAATAACAAGGACAAAGAAACGAGACCACATCCCTCGTGTCCTTGCATACTTACACTGGCTACCCATTCACTTCAGGATAAACTTTAAAACACTCTTAATTGTCTACAAACCACTCAATGGTCTTGCCCCTACATATGTATCAGAACTTGTTACCCCCTACAGATCCACCAGACCCCTCAGATCAGCCTATCGTGGCATGTTGACTGTGCCCCGATCATGGTTAGGGCCTATTCTGTAGCGGCTCCTTGGCTCTGGAATAGCCTACCAGAGGACATAAGGGAGGCTGAGTCTGTTAATATTTTTAAGACGCAGCTTAAGACACAATTTTATTTTCTGGCTTTTAATTTTTGATTGTGAGTGTTATTTCCATCTATTTTATGTCTGTGGGTATGTATGTGTATGCATATATAATCTGCTATGTTCAGTGCTTGTCCCCACCCTGTTTATTCTCTACATGCTCCCCCTTGGCCATGTCATCAGCCGGCATGGCCTTTCATTCCACTGCTATGCTGATGACACTCAACTCTACGTCAGGACAAACCCAACCCCCTCTGCTGCCGTACCATCATCCACTCTGACCACCTGCCTGAAGGAGGTAAAGGTGATGAAACAAAACTTTCTACAGCTTAACAGCTCCAAGACTGAAACCATCTTAGTCGGCACTCCACACCAGGTTCGGTCATCTGACATTTCCAGCATCACCCTCTCTGGCCAAAATATTCCACTTTCAACATCAGCCACTAACCTGGGCGTTAACATGGACTCTCATCTGACCTTTGAGGCTCACATCAAACATCTCTGCAATACCTCCTACTTCCATCTCTGGAACATCGCCAAACTCCGTCCAACACTCAATCTTGCCAATGCGGAAAAGCTTTTCCATGCTTTTGTCTCCTCCAGGCTGGACTACTGCTATGCGCTCCTCACCGGGATCCCTGGGAAAAGCCTTTGGAAGTTGCAGTACACCCAAAACAGCGCTGCTAGGATCCTGTTGAGGGTGCGTAAACATGACCACATCACCCCCATCCTGAAATCACTCCACTGGCTTCCTGTCTCACTCAGGATTGAGTACAAGGTCTCCCTCCTTACCCACCAGTGCATTAATGGTAAAGCCCCTCCTACCTCAAGGAAGTCCTCACTCCACAGACCTCAACAGGTACCCTCCGATCTGCCTCAGCGTATCTCCTGATACCTCCCAGGACAGAGCTCCGTACAATGGGAGATTGTGGTTTCTTCTCAGCTGCTCCCAGTCTGTGGAACGCTCTCCCTGATGCCACCTGAGGACACCACAGCCTTAAAACCCACCTTTTTAAGAGTGCTGGTGTTTGAACTCTTGCCCTTTTTCTTCTTGTTTTTATTTTATTTTTTATTTTCTTGCTGTCCATGTGTTTTTATTTTTAACACTTTATTTTTTATCATGTAGCACTTTGGGATTTGCGTAAGTATATAGTGCATTATTAATATTATTATGCATCCACAGATACAGTTAAGCTCCACATTTTCAACATTAAAACATGATATATAAATATATGGATATGACAACAATTATTTTAGTAGCTTAGTATTATATGCCCCATAAAACGGTATATCTAAAGGCTTTAGGCCCAGGTTAATACGCAACTCAATGCCATACATTATACATATAATAAGGGGTCCCTGCTCTGTCTCTCTTTAGCCGAGGGGTCCTTAGCCTAAAAGAAAACGTTGATGACCCCTGGTCCAGATGATGTACACAAATTATCTGAATTGTCTTTATAATTTAATTTTTGTCACTAGTTTGAAATCTGCCTTTACATGCTGCCATGGTGATCACCTCAGTTATAATGTGAAGCTGACTTTCCACTAGGGATTAATGGATGTGAGTTGGAGCCCTGCGTGGTTCAGAATAAACATGCTAATGTGTGGATTACAGAAATAGGTAGGTTTCAAGGTTTACTAGTAATTGTATTTCTCATTCGTAATCCTCTTTTTCCTTCTTCTTCTTCCTCCTCATCAAAATGCCGGGCCCCAACTCAAGTTTATAAAAAATTGTAATACAATGGATTTTGAGTATGGATATCAGGAAAAGGGGCCATTTAAATATGTCTTGTGATACTGTGGGAAATTGCTTTTTTAATTGTGCTACTTTCATTGAACTTTCTTCACTTTGGTAAATTCACAGAAATGTTTTGGAATGAAAAGTATGCTGCTGAGAGCAAAAACATTCCTTCTGTCCTCTTGCCTCTGCTTTTGTCTTCTCCTTGACACTTAACACAATATGTTGCAAAACTGTCTCGTCCTCCCTCTATCTCCACGGAAACAATGAAAGCAAAAGCAGGTCTTTTCTTCGGCAGGGCCACCCTCCACACTCCAGGCTGCCACTTTTTTTTAACACGAAAAGAAAGAGGCAATGCATTTTGAAAGTGTCCATCAATGAAAACAGATGAAAATTGCCTGTGTGTCAATATGTACGTATATTTGTGTGTGTGTGTGTGTGTGTGTGTGTGTGTGTGTGTGTGTTTGTGTGTGCGTGCGTGCGTGCGTGCGTGCGTGCGTGCGTGCGTGCGTGCGTGCGTGCGTGCGTGCGTTTGTACCAGTCTGCCTTCTAGCTTAATTGCATGGGTGGGTGGATATGGGCAGATGAACCTCAGCAGATGAGAAAATGAACAGAGAAATGGGTTTATTTTGGGGGGCTGGCAAAAACTCATATGATTCAAAAGTGCAGACACAGAGGACCATTACATTAGATGAGGTTTTCAGATGAGTTTTCTCTTACTTGTGGACCCGTAATCAACAGCTCTTTTTGTATATGTTTTGCCTGATGGATTTTAAGCTTTAAAGTTGTACAAAACCACAGTATTGACTTTGTAATTATGTTCACAATGACCCTGAATAAAAGGGATATTTTGTCATTCATGGGTAATAAATAAATATTGTTCAGAATGAAAACATTTTACACAATCAGATGGTGACTCATCACCAGGGCATGAAGTTAACTCTTTTGACCACCTGCCACAGTGATTTAAAAATCCACCCGCCACTGTCACTTTTTACCAGCCACTTATTTTTTGCCTCATAAAGGTGAAAAACAGGAATTGCCATGTCACTATGAGCCTACTCGTGGACATTGCGCCATCATCACGTGCTGTAGTAGGGGGGCCGGACTGGGACACACAGTCATACAGTTTGATAAAGTACTTATTGGACATTAACTTATTCTATTCAATACTCTTGAATACTCTTCAATAATGTAGCTGTCCTCAATTTAGGTCATCCTGTACATCTCATTTGCGTTTTTTCCTGCATCCCCCGTGTGATTGTGTGTGTGCGTGCCAATCGCGGGGGGGAACGGAGCAGCAGCCCCGCCCACTGCAGCAAGCTGGCAGGATGGAAACAACAGCAACTTTCAACTTTATAGTGAAAAAATGTTACAGTGTACATTGATGTTGAAATGTATACAGGTTGGCAGTAAGTCTTTCGCGGTACATTTTGTTGGTGAGATGTTCGAGTCACACACGTCTCGTCTTCATATCAGAAACAAGGAAATTAATTTGACCCGTTCTCACTCCTGCTTGGTCAGTGGCTGCACGTGGGACTGCTGGGATTGTCGCGAGTAATGAAAATGGGATATCAATGTCTTTCTGTGATGCAGGTCCCTGAATGGTCCGGGCGTACCCTGCTTACTGATAGTTAAGTGTCTGAATCACTCAATTCTCATTGGCTACCAGCCAACATGGCAGGTAGATTGACAGTGTTACCCGCCAATTGTAAAATTCACCCGCATATGGCGGGTGGGCGGGTGTTAATTTCATGCCCTGCTCATCGCTTGAAAAATGATTTCTTCTTTATAATAAATTTTCGATTTGGGTTTAATTTTACGCTAGCTCAGCTGTCGTTTGGTGTTAGACAATGGGGAGGATGTATTTTTGGCTGGTCAGAAATGTTGTAGTTTGACTAATCTCTGCTGTCAGCTCAGCAGTTGCTGCAGAACTTCCTCCGGACAATTTTACTGCTGGTGCACTTCTTGGAGATGTTTGCAGTGATTCCAGCCAGCTCAAGGATGTATAAAGTTACATGAACATGTCGACAGCCACCGGCCATCTAGCTACGTGTTCCGCTCCTTCCACAGAGCGAGTTCCCAGCGCTGCCTTCTGATTCAGAACAGAGTCCATCCACACCGTATTTCTTATGGTAGCCTGCGTTACCGAGTCTGGCTTTGCCTTCGGCCCATCACTGCTGCCCACGCATGTTACTCGAGACAGCTTATGACGTTTCTCTGACTGAGACACTTATAGTTACTAAGCAACCAATTAGCATCTTCAACCGCGCAAAGATTAAAAACAATACCGCTGAATCCGAGCGGTCAATATGACCGTGTATGGCTGAAATAGGTAAAAGTGATTTTATTTTCTTTGCCTTGTGTGTAATGTATATAAAAACTATTTTAAATGAAAATATAGACACTTTTAGGGAAAGTCAGGTACCAGCAGGATTGTATTTTTTTATCCAGCAAAGTTATTACACATATAAATGTCAAAACATTTTTTTTTAACTAATTGATATGAGTTCCCCCAGCCTGCCTATGGTCCCCCAGTGGCTAGAAATTCTGATAGGTGTAAACTGATCCCTGGGTATCCTGCTCTGCCTTTTGAGAAAATCAGATGGGCTGATCTCATGAGGTCATAAGGGGCAAGGTTACCTCCCCTTTCGCTCCTTTTGCTTTGCCCGCCCAGAGAATTTGGCCCAATTTGGAGAGAGAGACATCATGGCTTTCAAACAAGCAAAGTGGCAGTTGGTCAAAGCCACACCCCTAGCCTCCACCTTGCCCCCTCCTCCCCCCTCTCCTCCTCAACAACAGACTCAGAAATGGCACATACTAAGGAAAGCTCATTGTGGGACTGGTTCTAGTGGCTGTAATTCTGCACCAAGGCTGAATTTTGTAAAAGAGACTTCAGATACAGTATTAGGGGACCACTAAGGTCTATATAAAAGAGACTTCAGATACAGTATTAGGGGACCACTAAGGTCTATATAAAAGAGACTTCAGATACAGTATTAGGGGACCACTAAGGTCTATATAAAAGAGACTTCAGATACAGTATTAGGGGACCACTAAGGTCTATATAAAGAGACTTCAGATACAGCATTAGGGGACCATTAAGGTCTATATAAAAGAGACTTCAGATACAGTAATAGGGGACCACTAAGGTCTATATAAAGGAGACTTCAGATACAGTATTAGAGGACCACTAAGGTCTATATAAAAGAGACTTCAGATACAGTATTAGGGGACCACTAAGGTCTATGTAAAAGAAACTTCAGATACAGTATTAGGGGACCACAAAGGTCCATATAAAAGCATCCAAAGAGCACCATGTCATGGGATCTTTATTTTATTTATGAACTTTTGCAGATTTGTGTTCTCAAAAGTTTGATACGTGCTGCTAAGTGCACTAAACTTTACTTTTTAATTTTTTTCTTACCTGTTTCTATTTATTACATTTTTTTTTACATTATTTATACAATATGTTTTTTTAGATATTACATTTTTCATTACAATTTTTATTGTATTTAAATACAAAGAGAAAAAAAAAAAAAACATAAAAAACCCTCAACTAACTAAAAGCCTGCTTGAACATCAGAGTCTTTAATTGCAATATGCGAGTCGGTGCACACACTAACGTTTCAGAGTGTTGCCTGGTTATTTGTTCAATTTTTTTTCTTCCTATACTCATCTTGCAAGTTTTGCTTGGTTTGTCTTCCTGTTTTATTTTGTAGTTTTTTGGTTTCATGTGTTTTGGTCTTTCTTTGTTTCCTATTTGATTCTGATTGGTCCCTAATTCTTTTCACCTGTTTGTTTGCCCCTGTATTTAATGTTGTCTGTCCTTGTCATGTTGTCGTCTTTTGTTGAGTGTTTCTTGGTTGTTCCCTGTATATTTGTTCAGTTCAAGTTGGATCAGTTGGATTTCCTTGCAACTTTTAGAGTTATGCTATTATTTTGGATTATCTACCTCTGTTTGGGTTTTTGCACTTCAGGATTAATGTAAACCTGTTTTTTCTGCTGTTTTAAATAAATTTGACACTTGCATCTGCCCTGTTAGTGTTGTGCATTTTGGGTCCAGAATCATTTTCTTGCCTTAGCAATCAGCCCTGACACAAAGAAGGCACTGACGACCTCAATCTGCCAAACCCAAAAATCTGAGTTCACAGCATCACAGTTTATTGACAAATCAGCCAGATCCGCAATTGTCCAAAGTAACGGAAACTCTGACCATTCTATTGTTACAATGGCAAACACCAGCAGTAACACACAGGTTTATATTTAACATGGAATTGCAGTTTAAATGTATTTAGAGATCTGTGTATGCTGCATGGAGAATACAGACCCTCCCCTGTCCTTCGTGTTGTGTATGTTCATTCATACATCTACAACAACGCTTTAGCACATCTCGGGTGCTTCTTTACCGGCATGTTATTTTCACGATGCCAATGCAAAATACAAAATAATTGCACATTTCTACATCACAAATTGGAAATGCTTCTCAGGTCATTGCCTTTGATGTGTAATTCAGGCTCATTACTTGGTTTGACTCAAAAGAAATTATCACTTGCAGTAAAAGGTGTTTTTTGTCATTGGATGCCAAAACAGATATCTGTAATGAGTCAAATTAAATGGAATTATTAGCAACTGTAACCCTTTCCTGACAACCACATGATATGTACTGTGAATGCAGATCACATTTCAGCCAGTGCTCAAAGCAAAGCATCAGTGCTGAATGGACTTGATAAACATGGTCAATATTCTGGAATTTTATGACTCTATGCAACAGATTCATTTAAAATTGAAAGTTATAGTGTCTTTCTTAACATTTCTTCACAATAAACAACACACACATAGGTTACAGCTTATTGACATTGTTACAGTAAACTGTCAAAGTAACATCTCCATCTGTCTGATATAAATACACCCACTCCTGCTGTGAGATGGCAGCCAAGGCTTGTTGTGCTAAATCAGATTGGCGCTGGCAACATAAAGATGATCCTATTTTTTTTAACCTGTACTCAATCTCTGCTCACATTTTGGTTCTGTAGGTTGTCACTTTCAAGAGGCCTTCTTAATGTAATTTCCAATACAGAGAACCTGGTTCAGTCCACAGACGCCATGCTTCACGCTTGAGTCGCTTGTCATGGTGTTGATGGTGAGAAGCCAGACAGGGATCATGTCTTTGTGAATTCCTCATTAGTTGGGTGGGGTTTTTGTGTGAGGTGGTTTGAGATCTTGGGGACAGCCTGAACTTTAGTCCATACCACCCACCCAGAGGAGAAACTGGAAACTCCATACTCCCAATAGGTTCATTATAAGATCCTAATCTCCCTTCTGTACATATGCAAATTGGACTTGTCAGCTAAGATGATGTGTCCCAGGTCAAGGTAAGCAAGGCAGGATACTCTCAATGGGCCGCCATGATGTGCAAGGCAAGGGTAACTTAACCGAGTCTGAGTAATGAGTTTTCAGGCGCCTTGCTTGCTATGCTAATGTAGGCAATTTTATTTTTTAAATTATGTTCCCAATGATAGTTGTGTCTACATCGTTGTCAGGATAAAGAGTGAGGATGTGATATTGCCTTTGGTCTCACGTTGTAGCGGTTGTTTGAGAATTTTCTAAAGTGATGCTGCTGTATGGGCTCAACTTATTCTTTGCACAGGAAGGGCTGGCCTGTAACTATTTGACAGGAAGTGGTAGAGTTAGATGATCACGGTGCGAGACTGACCTCCTTCAGATGTGTCTGCCTGATCCTAGTCTGGATCAACGCAAGTACATTTCCAGGACAAAGCCTGAGACAGAATGATACATACATTACTATAGAGATGGAGAGTGATGGGTTCCGGACTAGGCGGTTATAGTCAGAATCTACAGAAGTACATTTCCAGGCTTTGCCCCTCTGCTTCCGCTCTCTTTGTGTTGCCGTTTTGGAAAAATGTCTTCACTATAAGAAACTACAACAAACTTTGAGCTAGCAAGCTACACGCTGAAAATGTCAAGTTTTGAAGAAAAAAAACTTGGATCGTGCAATGAGGCAGGCTGCTTGATTCTTTCTGAGAATGATTGTAAAGATTTAACAAGAATATGTTTATGGCATTTAATAACTTTTTTAAAATAATTTACACTGTTATTGATCCCCAGTGGGGATATTACAATTTACATTCTGTTTCATTAGTAACCACTACACACATGCCTGAAATACACACATGCTTATCAGAGATGTCAGAGTGAGTGGGCAGTGCCCAGAAAGTGAGCTGGCACATCTCCAGCTATCAATCCACACTCTGTACTTTGGTCCTTGTGGGGACTTGAACTGGCGATCCTCCAGTTCCTAACCCAGCTCCGGTACGGTATGGGACCAAGAGGCGGGATTGCTGTGGACAAAGTACACTTGCCGATACACTGGTTTTCTCCTATCCCAGAATGTACAGCATGTGTGGTGTAGCCAGACCTTACTCCACAGTGCTGTAGACATAGTTCTGGCAATGTGAGACTAACCCAATCCTTCCACATTCAACTGCATTAATATGCATGTTTCCTGACCCAGATTGGATTTCCAGATACAGATCACGCATCATACCAGATGTAAATAGGGTAAAAGAGGGTTGTCTCGTATATTTTTAGACACCCTTCCCAGGTGCTTAAACAAAGAGATTAAGAACATGTATAGCATATCTAACAATGTAGAAATGTCTCCTAAATTTAAAGTAAAAACCTTGAATTTGATGCTGAAAAGCAGGTCAGAGCCGATGGATGGATGGAGGGATGGATACATTGATGGATGAATGGATGATTGAATGGATGGTGGATACAGAGATGGATGACTTACACAGAGGATATGGACAAATGTAAATTGTCATCGCTTTTATCACATTGACTGTGTCTCTTAGTATGCACTCATATATTTCCTTGTCATGTTCCACCATATCATGACCACACTCACGCTCATCTCTCTTCACCCGTCTGTCTCAGTACACTGCTCTCCCCTGTTAGGCCTCTTTATCAGGCCACTTTTGGAATCTAATACATTACAAATAACTCTTTGCTTTAAACTCTTATGTGTGATGCAATTCTGTGAGATTCTCCGATTCAGCCATGCAGCCTTCTCCGGTTCTGTCGCATTTGATTACTTTGTCTATAAAATCCATAAAACGGGTACTCAGACAAACAATTTAGTACAATTTGCTGGCTGAATTTGTCATCATTACAGGGTAACGCTAAACTCCATTGATCCCTGTGGGGACATTGGGTTGTTATAGCAGTAGATAATGTCAGGATGCAGCAAAAATTGCAATACACTCATAAGCAAGAATAAGAAATAAGAAAAGCATGTACCATTGGACCTAATGCCTCGCAGTTTTCACAAGCCAGACAATGTTTTCCCTAAGTAATGGTTCTTCCCTTAAAATTATATGGGAGAAGAATTGTGTATATATTTTGATATATGTAAGACCTGCATTGAGGAAGGTAGAATGAGAGCGACTCATGATAAATAAAAATAGGGTGTGTCAGTTGTTTTACATAGAATAATCAAATAATCCTGCACTCCAGGACATTACACTTACTTGTTTAATTTGTTCACAGTTAAAATGTAGAAAAGTTAACATGACTTACCTTGTCTCCATGGCTACCACAGTTATACACTGAATCAAATGCATAGATAAGCTAATGGCTAATGGTCCCTTAATGGCCATCGTTTCTAAAACATATATATTTATTTATTTTTTAGTGCAAGCCAGGCTGGATCTCTAAATATATTCAACATTTGATTTTTCCATGTTATGAGTTTTATGGATTTGGCACTTTTCAGTCGCGAGAGGGCAAGGCACACTAATTGATTGAGATGTTAATCAGTAGAAATAGAGAAATTAGTGCCTCATTACTCTTCCAATATATTTGATTGGGGCCGTTCTGCATGTTGGCAAATATTAAGCCAACATGTAATTAAGAAGAATCTACCAACAAAAACTGTGAGTCTCAAATATACAAATGCTAAGTAGTCTGGAGAAGGGGAGCCATTTTGTCATTGTAACACTCTGAGTGCATGGCTGTGGCTATTTCCTGGGAACAGAATGTATCAATGCAGACTTGTTAGGCCTGTGTACCAAAGACAAAAGCAATACATCTAACAGAGAATATATATTTGCTCACAGTAATATATACATTACCTAACAGGAACATCTGGCATCAATAGGTACAAATTGACTTCTTATCTATTTATTTGTGTTGATTTAATATTGAAGCTTAACAAGAGGAATGTTTAAGAGTGTGTTAACATGCATTGCAGGCTATGCTGTTAAGAATGTAGCAGCAAGCTGTAACCAGCAAATCCATGCTTCAAAACATCCCTCCAGAAATCTGTGGGTGACATCCACAAAGCTGGATCCATCTTTTTTACAGTAGTGCTAGACCTGATACTGCCAATGCCACTGCTGTTGCTGTGTGATTAGTCTCAGGTGACATCACCCAAGCAGTACAATTACTGAGGAAAGCAACTGTGGTGCCAGCAGTTTTTTTCTATTTTGGTAGCCCACAGAGAAGCATGCTGTGCCAGTGTATGAGACAATGCTGTGGGGGCCTATGGGCTTGACCACTAAAAAATTAATTACTGGAGCAATGCTGAAAAAACATTCTCATGAATTGTTAGACCATTTTCTATATTGTGTTTTTTGATTGTTCTTTACAATGTCATGTTTTTTCTTATCTTATAGAAGATGTATTGCCATCCTGTGATCCTGTAAGCTCAAATCTTCAACATTATTTCCCCTAAACTATAGCTATAATAAATATTTTATAATTATGTCTCACATGCCTACGTATAAAGGGTCGAAAATAATGACCTGAATCTGCAGCTCTCCTCGGCCTTACGGACCTTTAGTTTCATCTTAATGTTTAGCAAACCTGTTCTCACTCCCAACTCGAAAAACACTGATGCTTGGTCCGTGGCTGTCAGATATCGATGCACAAGTCACCCTTTACCGTCTGTATGGAACGCACCGGGAAGAGCAGCAGCTTATCATTAAGAGTGACAACGGTAACGAGTAGTATGAAAGACCGTAAAGATGTTTGTTGTGCTGATGGATGGCTCAAACAACACATAGCTTTCACCCAGGAAACCAGGGCTTGTGTCCCGTCCTTGTCCAGCATGTCACTGAAACCTATATTTTGTAACCCCACCCACAATCTTTTCTTTTCCTATACCTAACTGTCCTGTTCTTATCATGTAACTTTCCCTAACCCTAACTAAGAGGTTTTACCCTGCACATTGAAAAATAATGCCAAATCAGTTTGACCCAGAGCATCTAAAAGTGACAACAAAGGCACCTGGCCAAGCGTTTTTTGACGCGCTGGGAGTTATAATGTGTTGCATACACGCACATAGGACATAGTATGAATAGCGAAAACAGTAGCGAGTAGTATGAAAGATAGAAAATCTGCATAAGGAGGTTGGTTGTGGTAGTGGATGGATCAAACAACACAGGACATTCACCCAGGAGACCACGGTTCATGTCCCGTTCTTGTCCTAAGTGTGACTTAAATGTAGTGATGGTCAAATGAAGCTTCGCGAACCACTGGGTTTATTTTCTGAGCTCACTAGAGGCGCTCTCTATTCAAAGAAAAAGGATAAAGGAATGGCAATTCAGTGTGTTTTCAACACTTTGTCATCTAGCATCATCTAGTGAGCTCAGAAAATAAAGACAGTTGTGTGTGAAGCTTCTTTTGACCATCACTACTTAAATGTGCATTGTTTTTAACCCCACCCATGATCTTTCCCTTACCCTAACTCTAACTAACTAACATCCCAAACTAGGGTGTTAAAAGTGAAAGCAAGGTGTCCTGGCATTGAAAATGATGCAGAAGGGAAGTTTGAAATGAGAATGTCTTGGTTTAGCTGTCCGCCTGCAATTTTACTCTTCTGATGCCCTCTCACCGCTCTTCCAGCTGCAGCAGGTAGCTGTTTTCAGAAACTCCACTCTACCTGCCCTGCAGCAAACAGACAGACACAAACAGTTAGAGACTAGCTGGAACATATTGGAGCATTTAGCAGCTAAAGATATTATTCTCATGAGATGGAGACCAAAAAACATAGCTAAGAAAAATGTATATTGGAACACAAAAGAACGACTCCAAATTAATGATAATGTTGCTCCCTAAGTGCTGGATTTGTAAATAAGCAGATGGGTTTGCTATCAACTTATTCCATAATTTCTGAACCATTTTAAAGCTGTGTCCCCTATTTTAATACGATCTAATCTATTTAGCTATTTAGCAATAGCTCATTTTCTACAGAGAGGAACACTTTTGACAGATCAACAAATTGAGCACAGTGTTTCAGTTTAGTCCAGGGCATTGTCTATAATAATAGACTATGCAATACCAACATAGTTGCAGTAATAGTGATGGGCCATGCTAAAAAAACAGACTGTATATCTGTTAGAATTTTGTGATCTGCAAGAAATGGTTCATAAGAGGATAATATCTAATTACTTTGTTGGGTCCATTAACAAGCTGTTACAAGCTGCATACATCTCCCAAGACACAGTTAATGCTTATTTGTCCAGCACCCATGGATGAAGCTGAAAATATGTTAAAACTAGAGCACCAGAATATTAAATGTCGAGCAAGAGCACCCCATTGAAAATTATATCTCAACACTGCAGCAAAAACTCACACCACAGCATGCCTCTCATCTGATTATGGCCTGAACACTTCTCCAGTAACCCATGTATTTATCACTTCCAGCAAAGAAACATGTAAATGAACAGAACACCACAGCTTGTATGTAGGATCCTGCTATCCAGGAGCAGAGGAGAAAGAGGAAAAGCATGGAAGATGCATGTGTAACCTCTGTGATGTCTCCTATTCCCGAGTGAATATTTAACCGAACCTTTTTAACTTTGTTAAACATGGAGGGAATTAAGAAAAACAAGAGATGCAGTCACTATAAGTGAACATATATGTATAGTTAACGCATTCTCATGAACGAGTGCATATGATATCGTAAGAAAAGTTTTGCACACACAATTGTAATTTCCCCATCGGGTATCAATAAAGAGTGTACGTTTAAAAAAAAAAATTAAAGCATATGATATCATACGAACACTAGGAGACAGCCAGCTGGTCACGTGACATCGGCTACAGAGCTTCTTCCTTAGGCAAGAAAAAGTGAGCGTTATGCTGTGACGAAAGTTAAGTTCAAGCACTGAAAGAAACTAGTTAAGTATAGGAAAAAGATTGCGGTTTGTCTTAAAACACTCCATTCCAAAGGAATATGCATTTCTTGGATGAAAATATTTTGTTTTCCCCAGGAAGTGACTTCCACTCCCTGGCTGTGTTTTAACAGCCCATCCTGCCACCCCGGCCCACTCCCTACGTTGGCCAGCCGCGTTCTTATACAGCAGCAAAAACAACAACATGGAAATCATATAAATTACTGTGCTTAAATCAACATGAAATATTATTTTGTACCTCCAAAATCATTTCAGTGGTTCGCTTTGTGGCTCTCTACCGGATATAACCGCACTATGTAAGTTTGCCAGATTGGGTAGCGGATCTGTAGTTCCAATGAGACAACGGTAATGGACAGTTCCACTCCCAACCTGTAGAGGGAACAAACGTGGTTGGGGTGGTGTTGCTTTAACTTTTCATAGCTTTAAGAACATATGGTTCATGAGAACAGGCTGATATATTGCATATCAGAAATGAAATAGCTTACTTAAAGATGTCACATGATAATGACATAATGTCAGGAAACATTAGATAATCACAGTTGAGGTACAATGTGCTATTAACACTGTCAGTGAAGAGCAATGTGTCTGTTTCATTATGCTTTGTACACAAAGGTCAAAAGCAGTAGACAACTAAAGGAAGTAGAGGGAAGGGGGGAGGGATCTTAAAACTTGATCAGTTTCTGTGTCTTAGGGGACCCTCTATTGTTTAGCCGTTCTCAGCTGTCTGTGATCACAGCAAAGAATGGACCTTAATACACAGGAGTTTATTATAAAGTGTATTATTTTATTGTCACATACATGTATGCAGAGCACAACAGATTGAGCATCAGGAGCAGTGGGCAGCCACATGATTCTCAATGACCAACGGAAGGCTCTCCCCGACCACCTGCGTACACCGCAGACTGTGGGTGCTTTTAAACACGGCCTTAAAGGTGCCCTGCCACACGTATTTCATTACTTTGTGGTAATGTCTGAAGTTCTACCATGGACTGAAAAAATGACTTGGTTAACTTGTTTCAGCCATTCTAGTGTGGTATAGAAAGCCTGCAGGAAGACTCAGCCCGATATGTGCCAGTTCTCATTAATATTCAACGAGCTAAGCTGCTTAACTCTGGTTGGCTAACAGCTAGCCAATGAGAGCCTGGCTGTCCGTATCATTTACCCAGCGCAACTGGGCGAGCTCATAGTAGTGAGCTCAGACAACATGACGTCAGACTGACCAGCTTTTGTAATTGGCTTGATTTCTCCTCTCATTTCTTTCCAGTGGCTATAGCTGACAGAGGAGGTAGCAGTTCATCTTCACATTCACAACATAACACAAATGGACCTAACTTATTTAAAAAAATGCAAGTAAAATACAGTTTTGTGTGGCAGGGCACCTTTAAGACCCACCTTTTCACCAGAGCTTTTGGCTGATTTCTTACCCCTTTCCATGTCCTTTTGTTGTTTCTTTTAGTTTTAATACTTTTGTCTCTTTCACATTTCTATGGAACACTTTAAGATTTGCTTAAATATGAAGTGTGTTCCAAATAAAATGTATTATTATTTGGTATTATAATCAGCGGTCTGCAGCGTTTTAACACCACCTTCTGTTTCGGCTCAACTCACTTGGAAACTGAACTATGAAGTAAATCCCTGTAAACTGCATAGTGTTTGCTGTGCTTTATTATTTACATCCTGATAATCTGGCCCTAAACCTGATAAATAATGTTTTATTTTATGTTATCACACACTACAGTCTATAAATTTTGTAATAACTCAGGATGGCCTTATAATATTATGGTATTGACACAGTCATACGACAGGCTATAACAACTAAGAGTGAGGGTGAGACATTTGAACCACCTCCTTCAGCGACGGTGCACATTTGCAAATGGATGACTTGGCCCGTTTTCCTCCCTCAGCACAGTCGTTTTTCAATCAGGACTCACTTTGATGATTTTTTTCTCTTGATATGTTGTTTTTCATCCATTCAGCCTTTGAAATGTGTTTGAAATGATTATCCCTGTTTGCTACTTTGATCTAGTCTCTCTCTATAGTATTGGCTATTGTTACAGGCAATTGTGTCATCCATCCACAGCTATACACTTTGGTGAGTAGCCAAGCCTTGATTAGGATGAGAGTGGTTGCTTGGCAAAGCCACACACACACACACACACACACACACACCCCAGTTCCATTACTGTATTTTATTAATTTGTTATTCATTTGTATAGCAGTAATTACAATACTATCTGTCATATTGACTGTATTTAATTAAATGTCACACAAAAGAATAATTTTCTCTTCCCTCTCTGTTAAAATTGTGCCATCAAGGAAACACACACACACACACACACACACACACACACACACACACACACACACACACACACACACACACAGTGTATATATTGATTTAAACCTTCAATAACTAAGACAAAAAATAGTAACCTATATAATGGTCCAACTTATGTGGCCATAATGCTACGTCACCTTAAATGTTGTCAAATAATTGTTTTTCATCCTGAGGGGAAAAATAAATAATAAATGTTTGTACCAAATTTCCCAGCAATCTATCAAAAGGTTGCTGAGGCAAAAATGTCAACTTTTTTATTGGCTCTAGATCACATGTCAATGGATATACAAACTCGTTGGCGACAAATGTCTTATCAACCAACCAATTAACATTTTATTCTGTAAAGTATTTGTTGGGGTTGTCTTTTTAATTTGTTTTACTTCAGTTTTATTTGGTTAATATATTCCTTTTTTGTTAATTGTTTCCTTTTTTTGCTCTATTCTCATACCTTGTTCATGTTTTTTTGTTTTTTTCTATTCTGTGTTCTGTTTTGGTCTCCCAGTTCTATCCTTGTGTAAATTAAAAGAATGGTACTCTATATCCACAATGTTCCACTTCTGAGATTGCTCCATTGTTGATGGAAATTACGCCGGATTTCACTTATTTAGGCCGGGTATCCATTAACATGGGCTTCCTTTGTGTTGGCATTCTGAGCTCTGGTGGATTTCTGAGGACTATGGTTAACTGCTCCTCAGATCTCTGCAGGGTAAATCCAGACAGCTAGCTAGACTATCTGTCCAATCTGAGTTTTCTGTTGCACAACGAAAACAACTTTTGAACGTACACATTTCACCCAAACAAGTTCCTTTCCGAGCCTACTTTGTAGAGGCACCGTTGCTCCGTACGGCACTTAGCACCATGCAAGACGATTGTGATTGGTTTAAAGAAATGCCAATAAACCAGGGAATGTTTTCCTCCCATCCCCAAATGCCGTCTGGTCTGGGGAGTCCACACAGCATTCCATGTGGACTTGCAATGCAAGACTAAAAGTATGGTAGTCACGTAGACTACTTCCTCTATGAATGTACTGTAGTTAAAAGTAAGGTAGCTTATTTTTTATATCTTTGTTTCCTGTTTTATTTTGTAGTGTGTTTTCTCCTGTGTCTTGTTTTACTTCCTGCCTTGTGTATTTTCCCGCCTCTGTGATTATCTACCCTAGTGATGGTCCAATAAATCTTTGCTTTATTTTCTGAGCTCACTAGATGGCGCTCTCTGTTCAAAGAAAAAGGTTAAAGGAATGGCGATTCGGTGTGTTTTTAACCCTTTGTTGAACAGAGAGCGCCATCTAGTGAGCTCAGAAAAATAAAGACAGTAGTTCATGAAGCTTCATTTGACCCTCGCTACCTTGATGTGTCTCACTTGTTAATCAGCCGTCATGTAACCTGTCCCCCGTTACTACCCTTGTTACCTTGTGTATTTAGTCTCCATGCTGTATTTGTCTGTTGTTCGATGTCATTCACTGCGGTACCCTATGTTTATCCCATGCGGTTTCTGCTCTTCTTAGTTGACAGTGTATTGAATTTTGTTTGAATCTCATTTTCCAATTATTCTGTCCTTTCCCAAAAAGCATGCTAGGATAGTCCCCAGCTCATTCTGATGCTGAAAGGACACAGTGTACACATTATAGGTATGGATGGAGTTTACTTGATGACCCTATGTTGTTACGCAGACACATATAATGGAAGGTGTGGTGAGAAGAGCCAACTAAACAATGAAATCAGAAACAGAATCCGGTTTATTGCCAATACGTTTTCTCATACATGGAATTTGCTTTGGTGTACTGATGCAGAACATATGCATAGTAAGAATAACTTAAATTAAAAAGAAAAGCAAGTAGAGCAAAAATTATTAATATAGAATAGAAGACAATTCCGATAAAATTTGAAAAAAATGCTATTAAATTATGTACAATGTATCTGAATTAAAATGAAAGAGCTGTGTAGTTTTTAGAAGTGGTAATTTTGTGAATAAATATCCATGGCATGTGGAAAGGCTCATAGTACAGTAGTAAATGCAAGACATAGCCCCAAAGATGTGTCTTCATGTAACACATGAAGACAACGAGAAGGCGACAAATGGCAACAATGTGACTATCACTGATGATTAAATTTGTACAATATATCTGAATTAAAATGATAATGATGATAAACTGAGTTCCTGCATCAACTGGATTCACACTCAAGATTTCTGTCTGAACTGTGTGTATGTGGAACGTTGATATCAAGAAAGTTGGCTGAGAAAGTTTTTAATTACAATGGAAAAATTGTTCATTCATCATGACAGAGGGAATAGTGTACTTTTTATTCCACTATATTTATTAGTTAATTTGCAGATAAAAAATGTAATCCAAATAATTTCGCCGGGGAAAAGTGCACCGTCCAGGTCAGTTTGCAGGCTTGATAGCTAATTAACTGCTGAACTGCAGCAACATTAAACAGCATTTAAACATTCCTGCAAATGAGTCACTTGAGTCTGTTTAGCTAACAGCACACTGTCTGTCCATGACATGTAATGTGTGTTACTGTCTCTTGTTCCCTGCCAGTGCTCAGCCTGCCATTAGGAGGAGTGATAGCACGACTGTAGAAGGTATGGCCTCGTAGCTACTGTACGTAGTATGTGATGCGGAGGATCAGGGGCCATGGAGGGGACTGACTGAACACAACTCAGTAGGGCTGGGTACCAAATAGTAGATAAGGTTACTGATCCTCAGCCCAAAATATCTTAATATAGCACAGTTATCAGTGGCTGTGTGTGTGCCAAAAAGGCAAATAAGTCTTGTTCATGTTACAATGTTATCATCAGGATTGCTTATGCTACTAGCAGCTATGAGGAACACAAACTGGTGCCACAGTTCTACTATTCCTATTTGGCACGGAACTTAGATACAAAATAGACCTCATCACAATAAGGAAGGAGTCACAGAATTGGACTGAACTGAACTTTCAAATCTAAGCAAATGCGAACATACACAAATTTGTTTTGTTGTAAAAATCATACATAACATCATCATATGCCAAAAAAAAATGTAAAGCGCAAATAAACTGTTAACAGCTCCCGACCATGAATTGTTGTTCCACCACTGATAATCCTAACAGATGATGAAATGTTTTAAAGGTCCCATGACATGGTGCTCTTTGGATACTTTTATATAGATCTTAGTGGTCCCCTAATACTGTATCTGAAGTCTCTTTTATATAGACCTTAGTGGTCCTCTAATACTGTATCTGAAGTCTCTTTTATATAGACATTAGTGGTCCTCTAATACTGTATCTGAAGTCTCTTTATATAGACCTTAGTGGTCCCCTAATACTGTATCTGAAATCTCTTTTATATAGACCTTAGTGGTCCCCTAATACTGTATCTGAAGTCTCTTTTATATAGACCTTAGTGGTCCCCTAATACTGTATCTGAAGTCCCTTTCCCAAAATTCAGCCTTGGTGCAGAATTACTGCCACTAGAGCCAGTCCCACAATCAGCTTTCCATAGTATGTGCCATATCTTAGATATTCATTCACCAGGGATGCACAGCACAGGATCGTCTGAGCTGTATACATGTAAAATCATTTGTCACAATGTGCGTAACATCAGAGAAAAGTTAACATTTACCACAAACAGAACGCCAGATGAATCAGTCAGCAGCCTTTAACACTACTGATTCCAAATCAAGCACATAGCCTACACACACAACACACCTACGCACTAACACAAAAACTGTCACACACGCACATGGCTTGTAATCACATAATCATAGACATATTAGTCGTTGCAAAGCAGCCCTGTACATGTGTTGATATTTTCTTTTGATATGTTCTTGCTGCTGTCAAAGCCTGCTCATTTGTAAAGCAAATTGTCTTCAAAGAAGCTGATGGGCAGTGTGATAAACGAGATTGTCCCCCAAAATCGCTGAGTGATAAAATATGCCAGAAGCAGATAAGGTGTGTGTGTTGTGATGGTGGGGGTGTCATCTCCTCTGTGCTCAGACAAATGAACATTAATAGTTTATAGCCTAATCCAGTCCAAAGCCAATAAAGATTTTAACATAAAAGAGACATGCTTTTCCACTGATATATTTCTTTAATTTATTCATTTATATGTATGTGATTAGAGTAACAGCTGCATATCAGGCTGATATTGGCTCTTTCATGAAGTAGATACCAGACAGCGGGACCATCCTCCTCTCAGAAGATGACTATGATGCAGGCTGATTGATTACAGTTTAATTTTAGCATTATTCAGGAGCAGACCGCTTGTCAATGGGAACACATTGCCCTCATGCAACGCTGATATGATTAAGTGCGTACAAATATACAATGATTAGGTGAGTGTAGCACATAAAAGGCTATTTCGTACATGGATTTGGTGCAGTGCTCACACCGGGGCTACATTACATCAAGTGATGTTGAAGAACAACACACCATCACCTATTTGTTTTAACCCACTATTCTCTGGTGCAGCTCAGGTAAAAGCACAAAAAAGGTGCTGGAACGCAATTTCAGATTGTTCCTGCCCACTTTAACCCCCGGTAACTAAACTAACGATGAACATTGTCAACATTATACATTATAACTTTTTAACTAGAGATGTTCCAATATGTGTTGTGTCCGTTGATCGCTTTAAAGGTCCCATGACATGGTGCTCTTTGGATGCTTTTATATAGACCTTTGTGGTCCCCTAATACCATATCTGAAGTCTCTTTTATATAGACCTTAGTGGTCCCCTAATACTGTATCTGAAGTCTCTTTTACATAGACCTTAGTGGTCCCCTAATACTGTATCTGAAGTCTCTTTTATATAGACCTTAGTGGTCCCCTAATACCATATCTGAAGTCTCTTTTATATAGACCTTAGTGGTCCCTAATACTGTATCTGAAGTCTCTTTTATATAGACCTTAGTGGTCCCCTAATACTGTATCTGAAGTCTCTTTTATATAGACCTTAGTGGTCCCCTAATACTGTATCTGATGTCTCTTTTATATAGACCTTAGTGGTCCCCTAATACTGTATCTGATGTCTCTTTTATATAGACCTTAGTGGTCCCCTAATACTGTATCTGAAGTATCTTTTATATAGACCTTAGTGGTCCCCTAATACCATATCTGAAGTCTCTTTTATATAGACCTTAGTGGTCCCCTAATACTGTATCTAAAGTCTCTTTTATATAGACCTTAGTGGTCCCCTAATACTGTATCTGAAGTCTCTTTTATATAGACCTTAGTGGTCCCCTAATACCATATCTGAAGTCTCTTTTATATAGACCTTAGTGGTCCCCGAATACTGTATCTGAAGTCTCTTTTATATAGACCTTAGTGGTCCCCTAATACTGTATCTGAAGTCTCTTTTATATAGAGCTTAGTGGTCCTCTAATACTGTATCTGAAGTCTCTTTCATATAGACCTCAGTGGTCCCCTAATACTGTATCTGAAGTCCCTTTCCCAGAATTCAGCCTTGGTGCAGAATTACAGCCACTAGAGCCAGTCCCACAATGAGCTTTCTATAGTATGTGCCATTTCTGAGTCTGTAGCTTTTGCTGGTTGAAATATTGCTGGTTTGAAAGCCATGATGTCTCTCTCTCTTGGTGGCAAAGTCTCTGGGGGGGCAAAGCAGAGAAAGGGGAGGTAATCTTGCTCCTTATGACGTCATAAGTGGAAAGTCTCCAGATCGGCCCATCTGACCTTTAATTTTCTCAAAGGCAGAGCAGGATACCCAGGGCTCGGTTTACACCTATCACCATTTCTAGCCACTGGGGGACCATAGGCAGGCTGGGGGGACTCATATTAATGTTAAAAAAACCACATAAAGTGACATTTTCATGCCATGGGACCTTTAAGAGAATAACAGGGCAGGCATGTGTGTGATAGAGGGAGTGAGAGAGTTACGGTGATTAGCTTCAGAGCGAGTGCCGACTCTAGAGTCACAGTGAGAGAAACAAGTGTCTCCCCTGTTCTTTCTGACCACAGTGAGAAATCTGTTGCAGCAAAAGTTAACCCTCTCCTTGATTTCATGTTGTTTATGAATAAGAACCAGGAAATGAGTTGGGGGCAATGCAACGCTACTAAGCCATGGCCGAGCGGCGTACCTCGCCACGACGTGTTCATACATTTTTTAAAGGGTTGCCTAAACTAAGTAGTTCTATTTCAAACCATTAATTGTGTGTTTAAAGCGGCAACCGTTTAGTTAAATAAAAGAGTCACACTAAAACAGTCAAGGAGGTCTGTAAATACAAATGTCCTGTATGTTTATTTCTTTCTTTCTTTCTCTGAAATTTATTTTGAACATATGAAAGGAAACAGAAAATCAGGTCACACAGCAAATAATAATAAGATAACATGGATGCATCATAACAATCACGATTAATTTCTCATATAATCATATCCTTTGTATATTTCAATTTCTTGCATATTCATCTATTTGACCAAAATTACTCATTGATACATTTTAGTATCACAAATATCCATTTTATTTTTCAGGAGTTATTGGAAATTAGCCTATTCTGTTTAGCTATGAGGATGTGTTGTTTGTTTTTTTTAGCTATTTTGGAAGACTAGATAAGAACAGCAGGCAGACAAATATCTATATCAGATTTTTTTCCTAGTTATTCTGACATCCCATTCTTATGTCCCTTTTTCTTTCCACAGTTGACATCTTACCTGTCAGCTATCTTTCTTTTTCCTCTAAACATCCACCCCCTCATCCATCCATCTATTTTTCCATCCATCCATTCATCCATACTTATATTTCCTTTACTCCCTCAGAATCCCCTTCATCCTGGACATCAGTGAATGTATGAGACACACCTTCTGTAAATCCTACTTAGAGTGCCTTGTTATCCTTCATGCCAGTGTTGCAGACAGAATACAGGGGGTGGCATGTGTACGAAAGGTCATGGGGTGGGGTATAAACCAATCCGAAGCAGTACATCTGATGAGTGTACAATGTTCCCGTCATCAGAAACACCTTATTGACTGGATACTGTAGACTCAAAACCTCCTTATGACCTTTGCAAGAGACCTGCCTTTGTTTATCCTACATGACATGCACCTTATCCCACTGATCCACCACAGCCCGTAATGTGCTCGGCACAGAATACATTTCTTACTTATCCCTGTCACTGAAGGAGGCTAGAGCACCATACCTGAGGTGGCTGCAGCTTTGTTCAACCTAATTTGTACCGAGAGCTAGTTGCCTGTTAATGGATCAGACCAACCATTGCTCTGCTTTGACTTAATCTTAAATACATTAAGTGTTATCATTTACTAGTCTACTGTATATCCTTCACGTTCTTCCAGGATTTCTCCGTTGTTGCAGGAAATTTTGCAAGATTCATGTATTTTCCGTTTCCTTCAGCTTTCTATGTGTTGGAATTTAAAATTTGGCAGATTTATGAGGACTATTCTTAACTTCTCCTTAGATCTCTGCATGGTAAATTGAGACAACTAGCTATCCGTCCAATCTGACTTTTCCCACGCATTACTATTTTGCAGCAGCTCTGTGTGAAGTTTAGCACCGCCCATGACGATTCTGATTGGTTTAAAGAAATGTCATTTACCCAGAGCATGTTTTCCTCCCATCCCCGCTGTGTGGAGTAGCCAGACTCTCCTTCAGCGCCCTTTGGAGGAGGGTCTGGCAAAGCGAGACTATCATATACTAATTCACCCTAATTTCTTTCAGGCACTTTTAAAGAGCCCTTATTATAGTCCTTATCTGCATCATATTTGTACTCTTGGGGTCTCCTAGAATAGGTTAACATGCTTTGATGTTCAAAAAACATATTATGTTTCTCATACTGCCCATTGCTACAGCTCCTCCACCTGAAACACTCTGTATGAGCTCTTGGCCCGCCTTCCTGAAAAGCCCAGTCTGCTCTGATTGGTCAGCTGTCCTATTCTGTTGTGATTGGTCAACCAAATTCCAACAAGCCGCTATGGGTGCTGTCCTTGCTCAGGAAGCACCTATGAGCAGCACATATGAAAATCTTTGCTGGCTTTCTCAATCACTGACATCACTAATGGATGAATTTAAAAAAGGAATGTGGGTGAACTGTTTTAATTTAATTTGAGTTTTTTTTGTACTTTATACATCTAGTACATACACAAAAAAACACAAACACTGTAAAAAATTTAAAAAAAGCACAACAGGGGTTCTTTAAGTTTAAGGAAAAGAGTTAGCCTGGAGCTAGAAACATACTGTTAATATTAATTAATAATATACAGTCTATGGCTAGAAACAAAGCTAGCTAGGTAGCTACCTTCTGTAATGTTAATCAGTTACTGGTGTACTGTATGCTCTCATTTTAATTTACCAGCCATACCATAATACCTACATTTGAAATAAATACCCGTTACATTTATAGCGTTCAAACTGACACAGTGATGGTGTTTGATTATTTCTCACCCAAATTGCTCTGTCGCCCTTCTGGCAGTGTCTATGGTGTTGTAAAGTGAAAAAGTAATAGTTTGGACGTTATGTCAAAGACGCCTATGTATCGTATCGCCGCCTGTGCCTCCTCTCTGTTGACTAACTCTGTGCACTCTGCTGAGCGAGTCATTTCCGCCACGTCCCGCTGTCTGGTATCTACTTCATGAAAGAATCTCATGTACTGTACATTTGAGGACATTGCAGGGTTTATTGCTTCTCTAGCAACACAATATTGAACAGCGTCTTAAATAGCCTCCTCAAATCCTCCACTTGCCTCTCTTCCTGTATGACTTTATTTATCCTGCAAGGGGAAATTCACAATTTTCATTCTGTTAGTACAGTTGCACACACATTGAACACAGGCCTGAATTACAAACATGCTCAGGACCTATACATGCTGAACACACAAATGGAGAGATGTCCGAGTAGTTGGCGGTTCTTTGCTCAAAGGCACCTTGGCAGTGCCCATGAGGTGAACTAGCACCTCTCCAGCTACCAGTCCACACTCAGAATCAGAATCAGAATTAGCTTTATTTTTCCAGGTATGAGGACAAATACGAGGAATTATTCTTTGGAGCATTGTTGCTCCCAACCAAAACAAAATATACACACTAATATATACACAGTATATACATACTCTAAAATGTGGAGCATAGTGCAAAGGATACTGGTATAAATAGTATTGTGTTATTATATTACAATATAGACAGTATGAACATTTTGAACAGTTCTGAAATAGGAAATGAGAATGATGAATAAATAACAAATAATAAGAGAGATGTGAGAATGGGAATGATGAGTAAATAGTAAATAATAAATAATAAGTGAGATATGAGAATGAGAATGATGAACAATATTAACTAAGTGGAGTAATAAGTGGAACCAGTAACCAGGTGCTGTGGAGACAGTGATTACTGGGTTATTGACCAGAACTGAACCTGACACTGTGGTCAGTAGTCAGCTGTTCATCAGAGAAATGGCTTGTGGGTAGAAACTGTTCCTGAGTCTGTTGGTTTTGGCGTACAGTGCTCTGTAGCGCCTCCCAGAGGGGAGAAGCTGGAACAGGTTGTGTCCGGGGTGAGATGGGTCTGCAGTGATGGTTCCTGCCCCTTTCCTGACTCTGGAGGAGTATAAGTCATGAAGGGAGGGCAGGTTGGCACCGATGATCTTTTCTGCTGTCCTAACTGTCCGTTGTAGTCTGCTCCGGTCCTTTTTGGTGGCAGATCCAAACCAGACAGTGATGGACGTGCAGAGGACAGACTGGACGATGGCTGTGTAGAAGTGGACCAGCAGCTCCTTAGGCAGGTTGAGCTTCCTGAGCTGGCGCAGGAAGTACATCCTCTGCTGGGCCTTTCTGATGATGGTGTCTGTGTTGGGCTCCCACTTCAGGTCCTGGGATACAGTGGATCCCAGAAACCTGAAGGATTCCACAGCAGACACAGGGCTGTTGAGTATGGTGATGGGGGGGAAGAGTGGGGGGTCTCTTCCTGAACTCCACAATCATCTTCACAGTTTTGAGCGTGTTGAGCTCAAGGTTGTTCTGACTGCACCAGAGAGCCAGCTGATCCACCTCCCGTCTGTAGGCCGACTCATCACCGTCCCGGATAAGGCCGATGACCGTTGTGTTGTCAGCAAACTTCAGGAGTTTAACAGATGGGTCTCCGTACTTTATTTATATAGCACTTTACAGCAACTAGCAGGTATTCAAAATGCTTCGCACCACAAACCAAGAATAAAACAACATATGACATAGAAAACAGTAAAATCTGAAAAGTTTACATAGAAACAGCAGAGGGACATTGTCGTACCACTACTAGGTATTAAAAGCCATTCTAAACTCATAGGTTTTGAGTTTGGATATAAAAAGAGCTACATCTGTAATAGTGTGAATATCAGGGTTAACTTGTTCAAGAGTCTTGGGGCAGCCTGACCCCCCCACCATTTATACCTGGACTTTGGGACTTCTAAGACCGGCTGGAACCGGTCACGCAGGGTTAAAATTTCAGACAAATAGTCCGGGGCCAGACCAGTTAAGGTCTTGAAAACAAACAGTAAATGTAGGGGGAAGAGAACAGCAGTGATGTGTCTAGATGTATTTGTATGTATGGGCGGGGTTAGCAACTCCTTCAGCTGCACGGCTCCCAGGAAGGCTGTCTAGATCACATCAAAGAATGCTAAAAGCACCAAAAACATATAAACTTGGCCAAACCACCTGCTAAGCCTACATGGGGTGGACATCCATCAATCCCCAGAAAGAAGTGTGGTTAATGTATCAGCTGTGGAAAAAAGTGGGGAACATTTGGAGCAAGATCCAAAAAGCAATCTGGTAAGCCCTATCGCTACATCTTCATATACAGTCCATGATCGCTGCGTGGTAACTTCAGCCATAGAGACACTAGTTGTCTCGCTAAAGATCTATATTTCCACAGTGCTGCGAAAGAAGGTCTGGCTATTCCACACCAACAAGAAATTGTGTACACGTACATCTAGTGTCATGTTCATCTCAGTAAGTTAGCAAGAGTACACAGCAGACAACTTCAGTTTAGGCTACTTCAAAATAAAAGAACTTCCTGTGACGGTTCGCAGTAAAAATAAATGAAGTTGTGTACCTGTTCAGCTGTAAATCAGGTACTGTAAATAATGTAAATATTGAGTTTTAATCCCATTATAATTGACCATTTCCTTTACACGGTTTTAAACTAAACAACATGAATTTCTTATTGAAGTGCTTTAAACAAACATTTTACAACAATGTTGTACTTCAATAAAGCTGGAAGGTCCTTTTAATTGAGTTCACTTTTAATTTAATTAATTTTCTCCTACTTGTTTATTGTACGTTTTACTTATCTATTGTTATAGCTGTAGTTACTTTGCATATTAATTATACACAATATTTAGGATGTGGCTAAAGAGGAGCTGCCAAGTCAAACTCCTGCTCTTATTTTGTTGAAAGTAACTCAGAAGTAGTGTAACGCATTACAATTCAGAGACAGTAATATTGTAACAATTACTAGTGATGGTCAGATGAAGCTTTGCGAACCACTGTCTTTATTTTCTGAGCTCACTAGATGGTGCTCTCTGTTCAAAGAAAAAGGTTAAAGAAATGGAAATTCAGTGTGTGTGTTTTTTTTTTTAACCCTTTGTTGAACAGAGAGCGCCATCTAGTAAGATCAGAAAATAAAGACAGTGGTTTTTTAGCCACAGGGTTGCTACTGATACATTCCTCAATAGTTCATTTTACATTTGGAGGAAGTGAATAGCATCAGGGTCAACAGTGGGGGAATTATTATTGATTCAGTGTGAGAGTTAACTTAGAGAGAATGCAGCATCACATTGTCCACAAAAAAAGGTTGCGGTATGTGACACAGAAAAATCAATGGTAGACACAATCGTATATACTACAGTGTGGCAGAAAGCCGCTTCTCAAACACCATGACAAAGAGAACCACAGCAGCCATCGTGGGAATAAGTAAACAGTTTAAAAGACACTGAAAACTCAACATTGACTTTGTAACTACCTGTGTGCTAATTATGTTGGTGGTCTTGCCATAAGCTCTTAGAAAATGACAGCAATACTGTTAATTGCTGCTCCCATGTTGCGTTTGACTTCAGTGATATCCACAAGCTGCCAGAGCTGGAGACACTGCACACAAGTACCGAGTGGAGGGAAAAAAACAATGTTCATTAATAGTTCCAGCACGTAAATCTAATCTTTAAAACCACAAACAGAATACACAAACAGGATACATCATGTAAAAAGGTCATCTTTGGGGGTGTTCATGTGTGTATTCTTCACGTTAGGCAGAGCCAGGAAAGGTGTTTCCCTCTGGCACCATTCCAGTCCTTACGCTAAGCTATGCTAACTATGTCCTGACTCCACCTCTGTACTCAGCACATGAGACTGATATCCCAAAAAAAAAAAGGTAGAAAATGAGCCTCTTACTCAAAAGCCAGAACCAGTCCTTGTGAAGAAGGAAACAGTCAGTGATTGTCCCACATCTAAACTGTTCAGTCACATGACAGATTGATATGTGGAATCCGAAGATCAGTCAACTGAGCCGGCGGCGATGGCCCGGCAGTCAAACACACATCCTGTGCACGCTGCAGGTCACAGAGGATGTCTTCTTTTGTGTTTTGGCCTTATCCTCCATCGACAAATCCTAATATTCTTATCTGTTTTTTTATCTGTTTATCTGTGTAAATCACTTTGAAATGCCCTGTTGCTGAAATGTGCTATACAAATAAAGCCGCCTTGCCTTGCCTTGCCTAATAAACCACACATCTGAATCTTTAAGGTGGAAAAAAACAAAGGAGTGGACTGCATTAAGGGATGATTAGTCTATAGCAACATCGTTTCATTTCCGGGATTGCTCTTGTTCTGCTGGAAAGTCCGCCAGATGTCCCTCACCAATGGCTTAACTATCGGTGTGCAGGGTATGTGGTTGCTTATGGGCACGGACCAATCAGGGGCCCACGTGATTGGATGAAATTGATTGTCAGCTGGGGGCCCCTTATTGCATTTTCATTACTTGCGACCGGCCCTTTCACTGTAACAGCTAGGTTCCTGTTCAATGGTGTTCCTCTTTCAGAATGTCATCCAACTACATAAATACATGTATAAAGTAATGACAACAATGTATTTTACTGATCATAAAATACATGTTTGAAATGAACAATGATGGATTTTTGTGTAATTTGTTTCGAATTGGGACTGCTATATTGGTGGGATATGGTAAATGAACATGCATATTGCGTGCAAATCATTCAAAACATGAGACGTGAGACAAACAGTAGCGATATGGAGTCATCGTCAAATTACAAACACAAAAGGAATTGCAGAAAGTAAAAAGTAAATTACCAAAAATGGGTGTATGCTGTGTCTGTATGATCCTATCCTGTCCTATACATGGTAGCCTACTCGTGGACATTCTGTCATCGCGTGCTGTAGTGCTGTGTTGGCTCGTTACGCCACTGTCCCTCACCTTCTGATTTTTTGCATTGGCGTTACATTTATGAGGAATATGGCTAATTGCTCCTTAGGTTAGGGATAGAATCGGGCAGGTTTTTGGCAGCTTGCAGATTATCTGTATTGGCGTTTAAATTGCCTGGTAACCGATAAAGTTAATAAATTGTGTTACTTTGGCTCGTCTACAGCTCTGTGTCCGTCCCTCTGCTTTGGTTTCACTCACCACTGAGTCTGACTCAATGTCACACCCACAACCCTACCTGACTCTCTGTCACTGGGTATTATGTTGAATGTTACTAATGTAATAAATAATTGCTTAAAGCATTGAAAGTGTGTAACATTCAAAAATCTTAATTTTTACTTTTTTTCATTTTCACTGTAAATGCATAATGCATCCAAATACCAGTTATCGGTTTCATTAACTACTAATAATCATCATAAAATCCTAATAATAAGTTCTTTCCCGAGGTTATATTGCAGAGGCACCGTGGCTCCGTCCTGCGCTTAGCACCGCCCATGACGATTGCGATTGGTTGAAAGAAAAGCCAAAAACCAGAGAATTTTTTTCCATCCAAGAAAGGTGGGTGGATTAGCCAGACCCTCTTCTGCAGCACTGTGCAGGAAGGTCTGGCTAAGTGAGACTAAGGGGTGATTAAAAAAAAACAACAAGCATGCATAAGAAAAGAGAGGGGAGGAAGGAGAAAAAAAATCCATGGCAGTTAGAGGGGAGAGCAAGGTACATGTGGGCCATGTTAATAAAAGGGCATTTATCAGCATTAGTGCAGTGATAGATGCTGGTGCGCCTGTCCTTCCACATGGAAGGAAGAATCCCCCACAGGGTCTTAGATGAAGAGAGGAGAGGAAAAAAGGGATGAAAAGGAGAGATGGAGTACAATTATACATGTCTTCACATGCTAAGGCATGCAGGTAGGAAAAGTGTATTTTTTCATAGATGTAGTTAGTTAGCTAGCTAGCTATGCAGGACCATGATGTCCTTATTATTTGGAAGCAAAAGATGAAACTCTATATTATGATAACAAAAACCACACATCTGATTGTCAACCTATTCATTCTACAAGGAAAATTTCACATCCAGAAAATTACTTTTTCAAAATCTCTGCCAGCTTCCAACAGAATCAAATTTCGGAAATATTTTGGGTCTGTGCAAATTATTAATAATAAGATATTTAATATAGCTGATATGTGATTACATAGCCTACCTTTCAATTCAGTTGTTTTTGGTCTTATATTTTTTGTTGTTTTATTTTTTACATTCCTTTTTTCTTACATATTTAAGTACCTTTCTTCTTAAGTTTATGTATGTAATGCCATCAGTATGTAAGGTTGTAATGCTCATTGAATGGAAATGATCATAATTAATTATTATTTATAGATTTATATATATATATATATAAGTCCAAGTTATTATTATCATTAAACTATAGCTCCATCCAACACAGGCCAGTGTCATTCATACTCATCAACATTCTTGCAACAGACTCTCTTTATAAAGTCAAGCGAACATTCTTCACAATTCCCCTTTTCCAATATCTGTCTCTGTCTCGCACAGCTATAATAACATTTGGAGATATATACTGGCCCAGGAGAGGGAGGAGCGCTGAGGCAATAGATACATTCAAAATTGGAATTGAGATGTATTATTCACAGCCTTTGCTATAGGTTTTAAGATATTGCAGTTAATCTTAATATCAACTCGCCTCAACTTCATTACCCCACTGCTTTCAGATGTGATTTCTTCTGGCATCTTGTATTGAAACATTTGTCCTTAAGCACCAGCGGCTTCTTCACTAAAATGCAGTCCTGTTTTTCATTTGGATTTCAGTTTGAATGGTGCATATCATCTTGGGCCACAGTGTCCTTCAAACTTCAAATTTCAAATTTTTGAGGGGTTACTCATGAAAATCAAGTAGTGATGGTGCAGTGGTTATAACACATGCTTTTGGTGTGGGTTTGAATCTCACTGCTATATATAAACCAATGTGTCCCTGAGCAAGACACTTAACCCCTACTTGCTCCAGAGGCATGTAACCTCAGAAATAGCCATTGTAAGTCACTTTGGATAAAAGAGTCAGCTGAATGATATGCAATGTAATGTAATTAATTGGGAACACTTGAGACTGATAGTTTAGATGAAGTGTAATGTCTGCAGTAACTTGTAACATATACACAACATATTCTGTGTCACAATCCTAGATGGCTGTAATGATTAAAACTTTATGCAGAGTCTGAGTGGGCGGAGGAAAATGAAATATATATTTCAAAGCTTCATGTTATTATAGCAGAGTTACACAAGATAATATTGCAAGCACACAAGATAGAGCTGGTGCCCTTGCTTTGGTTAATCCATGCCTTTATTTTCATAATGTTGTGCAAACTAATTGAGCGAATTAATTAACAGGCCTAAAAGTTAATGAAATGTGTGCACACGTTTTAAAGATTTCCATTTGGCAACCACAGCCAGTTGCTGAAACACTTGATTGTGTGGATTTATTTTTAACTTTCGACATTTACTAATTCTTAGGACACCATATTAGTCTCTGTGACTATGATTAACTTTTGTTGTCTTTAAAACAGTCAAAAAAAGTTTAAAGCACGTCCGTATTTTATGAGACGGGAGTGAGAATGTGTTGATCAGGCTGCTGTTTACATCATAAAGGACAACAGTCACCAGGTATATTCAACTTAATTCTCTTCATATACACCATAATACTGCTGTTTTTCAGCCTTGGGGATGTAAGAAAATGAAATCACATGATATGATTATTGTGTCACCAATTAGGACTGAATTAGTCAGAAACTTGGAATAATCTATACAAATAAATATATATATAAATAAAACACAAGTTATGTGTTGGCAGTTCTGGGAAATACCATGAGCTGGGCCGTCACTGGCACGAAGTATTTTCTTACGTCATCGGTTTCCTCTATCATCACACCATCAATATATTATACAAAAAAAACCTCCCAAAGTGATATTCGGGATGGCCCCAACGTGGGGAGGGCTCCATAGGGGCCCATGGCTCATTTTTACATTCAGCCCAGCACAGACCTCGAAGGCTTTTGGCAGTTATACATCATTCAGAACAGAAGTGTTGAAACTCTTCCAGTAGGTGTAGGGTCCACAGCCCCAAGGTTAAGGCAGGCAGTTCCAGTGGAATTCTGGGAAACTTGAAGCGGACACCCAGGAAAATTAGAGCCTGTTTAAGACTGGAGTTTTGTTTCTCTGTTTAACCTCTACTTCAGTTCACACACAATGTACTAGATATACATCTAAACATCAACATTGGAAATAAGGGTAAGAGCATGAATTTTTAATGGTAAAAGTTATTCCCAAAAAAATGTGAAAGTCTGGAGGACTTGTAATTCACCAAGACAAATTACAACTAAATGTTTCTACTGCTGGCAGCCTGCCTCAGAAAACGGGCAAATGCTTTTAAAAAGATTTAGTAACATCAATCATGACAATATATCACTTGAAATGTGAGTATATTATTATGAGTTTCTTTGTTGGGTCGTTCCTTTTGGCCTACATGTTCTACACTAATAATGACCAATCAGATTCCAGAGCCGCATGGAATAAACGGTGTTGCTCCGTTGTCCTCCAACCACACTGATCACGCTGAGGGCCAACCAGTCCCTCCATCATTACACAGTTCTGCCGCAGGTGCATTAGTCATCTTTTTCTTCACTGGGCATCCCAAAGTAATGCCTGAGCCAGTGCATGTTGAATTACAATACAGTAAAAAGTCATAGCTCTAACCATGAGACCGGAGCAGGATTTAGCTCCAACATAAGGTAGAGCAGAACCACTGCAGTAACTTGTTGAAATGTAACCATAGCAGTATTTCAGCACTAGCGCTGGAAACTAACAATACCAAATGTTGCTGTACAATTAATTGCGATTGACCATGTAATTGCCTTTCTCTCAACTTTAAAAATGTGTATTCATGTATTATTGCTGTATATTTTGGTTATATATTTCTCTTATGTGACCCAGATGAAGTAATTACACGGATACACAGCGACTATGAAGTAAACCACGCCTCTTTATTATCATAAAACGTTGTATATTTTCTTAAATGAACATAAAACTGACAATAACCATCACCAGTCATACGCCTTAGGACCTTAGCTAGTTGGCTATGAATTGCGGTTAAACAAAGGAATCCCGATTATGTAAAAAAAATAGACAATTATTTAATAATTGGTACAGGCCTATTCAGCACCAAAGACTCACATTCTCAAGTGAGTCTGGGCCCTTTAGAACAGTGACTGTGCCAAACCAAGCACTGATTTTGATTTTGATCATTTTATTTTCACAACAAAAACATTAAAACAGTATTATATGTTTCACAAAAAGATCTGATAGACAATTGCCGAAAAACCTTAAAGGGGCTTAATAAGTGGCGATCTCCATAGAAACAATTACATTTAACAATTTAAAAAACAATTTATACAATATGTAAAAAACAAAAAAACAAAAAAAAACAACAAAGGAAAATGCCATTGAGATCTTTAGATGAAATTTAAAATGTGAACCCTATGTTTTTACCACCGTGCTGCTGATGCATCATGCCGCTGCACTTTTTGGGTTTGAAATAGTCTCGCATTGCCAGACCCATCTCAATGGCGCTGTGGAGAAACGTCTGGTTACACCAAAGATGCATTCTGGGATAGGAGAACTTTTTTTCACAATCACCTCTAGGCGCAGCGACGGTGCTAAATAGTATGAGGAAGGAACTTGTTTTGGTGGAACATTTGCACCCCCACAAAAGAAAACACCACATACAATATTAAATGAAGTTAACTGTTCACACAATACAGTAGCGTGAGCTATTTAAATTAGCTGGAGACATGGTTAAACCTCATTAGCTCGTAGCAGTGTATGTCCATGTGTACATTATCCACATCAATCCCACCAATTTGTCCTAGAACATCCCAGTTAGAGAGGAAATGCCGTAAACATATTCTAAATCTTAACACTCATTCCCTGAAAGAAGCAAGCAGACCGGCCTTGTTGCATCATCCAAATGTTATCAAAACTCTACATTTTCAGCGTGTTGATAGATCGAAGTTTTGCTGTAGTTTCATGTATCGAAAGGTTTGAGGCTAATCAACTATGTAGCTACTGCAAGCCACTGTGTACTGGCAAACATTTGAGACAGTCCTGGATGCTACTAATAGAAAAAAAGCTTCTGCGGGCTGCTGTTTTTTGGAGGTGGGGATGTTAACACTGTGTATATTTGCTAAACCCAATACTTAGTCCTAACCCTTTACTATTATTTTCCTTCATTTAGAACAGCTGAAGAAGGACAGGAAACAAGGGGACTGAGCCTATATGGGGCGCACACTCTACCAGGAGAGCTATAGGCCTCCGCAAGTCACTAACACATTTGTATGTGTAAATCCCAAACGTGTTGTTTGAAAATGCTTCCAATTGGTTTGCTAAAATGAGGTGAAGAAGACAGTTAAAGGTGATATTTATGTCGTATCAGAGGTGTTTTCAAACAGCATGTGTTAATTTCACAATCAAAAACACTTGATGATTGAATGATTATGACAAACGTACATCTGGTTAACTTTCCCACTTCCAATTATAACCAGTTCACAACTGCCTCCCAAAACATTTCAATAAAAATAATTCACCGTCTCCCACGCAGAAAGTTAGACACTCAAACAGGGCTGCGGAAGCACTGGATGTAGTGCTACTTGTTTTAATCGAGTCAAACATTGGTTAGCCAAAGTCAAGGAGCTGTCAAAACCATTACCTGATGAGAAAAAAGGCTCTGGATAGAAAAAGTTAGATAAAAAAAAGAAAAGAAAGAGAAAGCTTGACACACTCCCTGCCTCCCATCCACAGCCTACAGTTACAAAGTGCCAAATCCCCTTTTCAATACAATAGATGTAGAGCCACTTGGCCAGCCATGCTAAAACACTTATTAATGAACTTGAATATCCAGTGGAAAATAATCTCAAAATGAAATAGCATAACGTGTTGTCAACATTAAAGGGCTTTCAAGTCAGAGAGCGTGGCAAAAACAAAAAAACACCAATCCAAACCACCATCTTTTTCTAAACTTAACTAGTCGTTTTGGTGCCTAAACTTAACTGTCATCGCCACATGACGCTCACTTTTTCTGGCTAAACTCCACTACCACGGCCCCTGAAAGGACCGCCATCCGGTGGCACCTGTAGCCGGCTCACAGTCACCTATTGGCGGTTAAACAGCTGCTGCCGGAGCTCTGTAGCGGCAAAATACAACCAACAACAAATGCTTGGATTTTATACTTCTATGGCACTATTTGTTCACATTACAGTGCATTATTTAGTTTAAAAGACTTTTATTTTAGTTATATTATATATGGTCTAATGGTGAAGAAAATATTTATCAGCAGAAGCAGGGATATATAACTCACACCCCAGAAACACTGCATATACTGTATATATAAATTTGAGTAACTGCAGCAGGAGTTTCAAAATGCATTATTAAACAATTAGTTGAGAAAATTCAGAGCAACTCATTCACACAAACGCAGAGCTGATGTTTCCGTGTATTGTAAGGAAATGCTAACGTGTGTTTTCTCTCACTGTCTGTGACTGGGCAGGATTCCCTGCTGCTGATGCATGGCTGCGTAGTGTGTTTACCTTCTTATATTTTCCCTGCCTGCAGAAACACATTTTCTTATAGAGAAGATGGTGCTGCCACACAGGCATGATTACAAATCCGGGGACTAAATATGTTTACATGACAGTGTGGGCCCCTACAGTATAGACACAGGCTCTTGCATGTGTACACATGACCAGCCAAGTTGACACATTGTTAGTTTCTAAGACTGTCCAGATGGAAACCATGGAGGTTAAAATACCAACATCAGGAATTTTCAGAGAACAGAACTGGGCACGTATTTGATGAAGTTCTGAGAGTTACCCTGAAGAGCAAATTAAAGAGTAAAATGATTTAATAAAAGCAAACTGAAATGGCCTTATATTTATTCCTGTTTAACACAAATGCCACACTGCACAAAATATACAGTGGCTTGAATAAGTTTACACAGTTAAAAATCTTACCTTACATACCCTTCACCATACATAGCCATTGGTATGGTATTATTTCAATTAGCTTACTAACTGGTTTGATTTGCACTGAGAGATGATCTTATGGAAAGTTATCCATACCCATCTCTATGTATGGTGAAGGTTATGTGATGATATGATGTTATTTTAACTCCAAAGGCCAAAGGAACTTTATCAGCAGGTGGCCTTTAAAAATAATAATGTGCCTGCCTCTATGGGAATTTAACATAGGGGTGTGAATACTTATGCAACCTTTTTAATCAATATTAGCATGGGTGTGGAAACCTATTCAATCCACTGTATATCCTCAAATAATGCACTTATCCATGCTGCATCTGTTATTTAGTTATATGTATGTTTTTTTATATTTCTGTATTTATTGTTAATTGATATTTCATATTCATGTTTTAATATGTTTAGATGTATGCCCAAAACCAAAGCAAATTCCTAGGAAGTGCTACTTAACGGGCAATAAAACTGTTCTGAATCAGAATCTGATCTATACGGGTTTAAAACCATTACTTAAATTGAACGGTCACACGTTTGAAACGTCCATCGTGCGGCTGTAACACAGCGTTAAATAGAACGCTCATAAAGGATATGTCCTTCATGTCCTATTTGTCACATCCAGTCCCCGCTTTCAGTTCATGTTCTGTTGGTTTCACTGACGTCCTGTTTCATTTTGTTAATCCCTGTCTGTCTCTGTTTCAGGTCACTTCCTGTCTTCCTGTCTTTGTCTGCCTTCCCACCTGCGTGATTACCCTCCCTTACCTAATGTGTGTCACCTGTGTGTAGTCATCTTCCCCTGTCCCACTGCATAAATACTCACCTTGTGTCCTTTGCCACACTCTCCAGTGTTTTTGCAGATCTCTAGCCCGTATTTTGACCACCTCTTTAGCCTGCCGATTTTGTTACCTTCGCCTTTGATTGTACTCTGTAAAATAAAGCTTTAATAATAATTAAATATAAATAATTACCTTTCAACCTCTGCTCCGAGTCGCGCTTTTGGGTCCACTGTGACACTATTGGGGATTGTTGGGTTGGTATGAGGACGGGTCATTTATAGGGGTGGGAATCACCAGACGCCTCCCGATACGATATCATCACAATACTTATACCACGATACAGTATTATTGCAATTTTAAACATATTGCAATATTCTGCGACATATTGCAATTTAAAACCTTTTTTTCTAACTTCTAATTTTTCCCAATTTCAAATGATGTCCCCAAAATTAAACTTAGTCAGCATCTGTTTCATCTAAAAAGATACATTTCTGTTTGTTCATAGCCCTTCAATTTTATTGCTGCAAAATGGGATTGTCAAGCAGACAAACTGACCAACATATATATAATAAAATATCAATACTTGGCGTCTGTGTATTGATACAGCATTGCCACTGAAAACATCGCGATACTATGCTGTATCGATTTTTTTCCCCACCCCTCTATAAATTAGTAATTTATAGACTCCACATAAAGTAACGCTAGCCAATGCTTTGCCACACCACAAACACAACACATACGTTTAACAACTGTGGACTTAAACGTTGGTGCACGGATGAAATGTAAATGACATCAAACAGAAGACAATTAGTACAACAAAGGAAGCCGGGACGTAATGAATAAGTCTGAGTTTGACTCATGGCACTTTTAATAGGGTCCAATGGCACTCAACCTTAACTCACCAAATGTAATTATCTTAAATAGAGAGGCCTGCAAGAAAAATTGGACAGAGTTTAATGAAAAAGAGGCCAGATTTAGGGAGTAATTAGCAGCCAGAGCTGCAACATTACTAATATGGAGCCATAATTTCAGAAGATTGTGTGGGTGTGTGAGGCAGACGCTGCTTTTGATAAGGTCAACAGTGACAGTATTGTGAGGCTTTCTGACAATTTCTAATTAGGAAAAGGCTAGCTGATGCAGGAAGATGTACTGGTCACTTTAGAAAAAAATGAATGGTGGATTTTACTGGACCATGCAAACTTAACTCACTGGGCGAGAATGCTGAAAACATTCATGGCTGTCTTTTGTGGGTCCCTCTTTTTATTTTCATGGTTTCCACTTGGTCCTGAGAGACTTTGTTTCTTTGCATTGCTGCACTGGTCAGAGTAAATTACAAGAAGCCAACTGATAAAAGGTCAGTCTGATGCTAGTCTCACATTGCCAGACCACAGTCCACTGTGTTGCGGATCTGGCTGAAGGTGTGTTTGTTCAAAAGTCGTGCAACAGAAAACTCAGATTGAACAGATAGTCTAGCTAGCTGTCTGGATTTACCCTGTAGAGATCTGAGGAGCAGGTAACCGTAGTCCTCAGTAATCCACCGGAGTTTAGAACGGCAACACAGAGAAAGAGGAAGGTAATGGACATCTGGCCAAAATAAGGCACCGGAGCAATCCTGGAAGTGAAATGTTGTGGAGTGAAAATGTCTTACCGTTGAGTCATTGTTTACACCTAAACATGTGTGAACATATGCTGGAACTTGAAAAAATCAAATATCACCATATTTGTGAGCAAAAACATGTCAATGTCGATATTGCGGTGATATTGTAGAGCTATTGGTGCTTTCACAAAATATTAACTCAGTGAGAGTTTAGATGAATAAATCACTAATATTGTTGATACAGTGGCCAAATGGCTAAAGGCAGGTAATAGAACAGCTAGAAAAGTCTGGTAATTATAGAGAATTACATTACTTAACTGTTGTGCAACCATGGGGTGCAGATCATATTTCGGTGGGGGGGGGGGAGCCACATACGGTAATGACCACCACCACCTCACACAAACCCAACACACTTGTTCCACTCCTGTCTAATGAGCCATACACATGTGCAGAGCCTAAGCCATTTAATGTAATAAGTTTCTCCCCAGTCCTTTTTACTCCCAGAAGGCACCGGGATAAAAAGCTAATGGCTGATACTCAGGAGGACATAGTGATAGGCTTATTTAACAGGGAAGCTGCTTAATATCACACTCACAGCATCATGGGGCAACGTGTGTGTGTGTGTGTGTGTGTGTGTGTGTGTGTGTCAGGGAATTATCCTGCCTTGTAGAAAAGTGTCCTCAGGGTAAATGTACTCCCTGCTGTGAAGAATTGGTACACTGTATCTTTGACATGCTCGATGTAGCAAAATGCTATATGGTAATAATGCAATAAAGATACCACACCAAATATATATATATATATATATATATATATATATATATATATATATGTGTGTGTGTGTAAAATAGTTACACATCTGGCCTAAACTAAAACAAGCCTAAAAGCTCCCTTGTTAGTGTAAGAAATATTCATTAGTGGACCTTTAAATAATATGTTCACTTAACGTTTTCAGACTTAGGGTTAGCTTTAATTTGAGAAGGTTTGTGACTGGTCATGCTTCAAAATGGACTAAGCACCACCCAAATTTGCAAGAGTCACTCAAAGCCAAGTTGTTTCATTGCTCTGCACAGTTGATAACTTGAGAGATTCCAGACTAATACACCTTTGAAACTAGTTTGGCTATGCCAGGCTAGCATTACGACAGTAAAGACAGAGAAGAACACTGTGCGCTAATAAACATGGATGTAAACAATAAAGGATTTTTAAGAAAGGAGGAAGCTGAAAACCAAATACTGTGTAACTTGTAAAGATAGATTTCAGTGCTGAAATTTGTCTGATGAAGGTATAATACCGAAAAGTTGCTAGTAGATTTATGTTCTTAAGTTATGCCTACCATATAGAAGCAGACTTTGAACGGACTACAGTCTCACAATATCTAACGTTAACGTCTGCCATAATATGTAAAGAGTAAGGATCTTGCAGGGTCACACATTGTAAGACTACAACTAGATTAGTTTTGAAAAATTAAACCAAGCTAGCTAGCTATGCTAGCGTTAGTTGTTTAACTGAAGGGAAAGTCTGCTAATTTTCTGTACTTCCAGTACTTGGTGGTATGTGTTTATCTGCCCGTAAAACTCCCGTTGGATAACTCGCTTCAGAAGGGTTGAAAATCAGCAACTTTCCCTCTTTAGCGTTTAGCTTAGCGTAGGGTGACCAGACGTCCCAGGTTTCCGGGGACAGTCCCCAGTTTTGGTGACCTGTCCCCGGCTGGATCTGTCCTCGGAAATGTCCCCAGATTTTACTATGACTGACAGACCCGATATTGGAATGAAAGAAAGGAAACACTGACCAAACGTAGCCAATAGTCGCACACCCTCTACCCGCAGGCTCCAGACAGCCAGAGCCAGCGCTGCTCAGAGCTCAGAGATGTTTTAGAAGCCGTGTTTTACGATGCTAAAATGTCTGATTATTTACATGTTTTAAAAAAGGATCTTAATATTTAACACAAAGGTCGGCCTCCTTAGAAATCCTTTCCATAATGTTGTCAGACACTTAGAATATTAATCTGAGTCTGTCAGTAGCAAAACAAGCACTTTTATGAACGTAAATACAAGCTGAACAATTATCCTATTAACTTACATTGTAGCTTGTTTCTCTGCTGCCGACTGCAGTAATCTTGTTTAATACTGCATCAATGTCAAAGGAAAATATTTCCTCGATAGTTTTTATTGTATCGGATACTCAATGAGCTGTTGCAGAAACCTGAAGCAATACAGCAAAAGCTGTCAGATAAATGTAGTTCAGTAAACATTACAACATTTTGAAATATTAGGACTTTTTATCTTGAAATTTTAGGACTTTTTATCTTGAAATATTACGAATTTCTATCTTGAAATATTAGGACTTTTTTTCTTGAAATATTAGGACTTTCTATCTTGAAATATTAGGAGTTTTATCTTGAAATATTAGGACTTTTTATCTTGAAATATTAGGACTTTCTATCTTGAAATATTAGGACTTTTTATTTTGAAATATTAGGACTTGAACTATTCCTCTCTAAGGTGTAGTGGAGTGGAGTATAAAGTAGCAGCAGGGGTGAGTCTAGGATCAAAACTGTGGGGGGCTCAGCCCCTAATGAGAACTGCTCCAGGTCTAGTGTCCCAGTTTTAAGTTTTACAAAAATAAAAACATGACGTGTTTTGGAGGTATATACACTTCTGAGTTGAAAATGTCCCGGGATTTTGTCTGAGAAATCTGGTCACCTTAGCTTAGCGTGGCACCATAGCAATCACAAACAACACTGGCTCTAGCCGTTTGCTGCTTCCTGTTTGGTGATGAAGGGAGCACACCCATTGGTTGTGGACTGAGTTTTATGACCTCCTTACACCAAACGGGAACGCCCCGACTCTTTAAAAAACTCTCCGGATTTCAGTGAGATATTGGAAAATAGTCTGCGACAGTGGAATTGTCGGACAGTCGTTAGGGGTTAGGTCGGCATTAGAAAGTGTGCAGGATTTTGTTTGCAATGTTTGAACCTACCCGTCTCTCCTACGCTTGTCTCACAAAAATGGATGTACAAAGTATATTTTCAGTTTCCAGAAAACAAAGGAAAGCCAGAGATTCAACATGTTTGTTAGAGCTCTAGGATACACACAATGCACTGTGGTGAGGAAGACTGAATGTGGGATAATTGTTTGCTCAGAATGCCACAGAATGATGTGGGTCTTTTTGTTACCATACCTCCCCTGCAGTTCGACATAGAAACACCAAACGGAAGTTTTATAACAAAAAAGATTTCTTTAGAAAGATGACCACTTTTTGAATAACTCACACTACTGCAGCGATATAGTTCCTTCAGATCATCTTTGAAATACAACATGTGGACTGTGAGCCACAGCCAGAAAGCAAGATAACAAAACACCTGAATGATTTTTGGCAGTGTTTATGCCCTGAAAGTATGAGATATTGTGTGTGTAGTTGAAGAGTACAGGCCAGAAGGGTGAGGATGGGGACGGTAATGATGAAGATGCATTTAAGCAGACGCAGAATGGGACATGAAGATAAAGGTCATCAGAAATAATTTAACATATAACCAGATTGAACCAAATCACAGCCATCAGAGGCACATTGATTTTTCATAATGGGAAAGGAAATGGGCCATTCAGTCACTTAAAATCACTCCAAACGCTGCATTAACAAATCATATTTTTCAGTCTGGTAACAATGTCACACTGTTTGGATGCCGACAATGTTTTCAGTCAATAGAGTATGCAGTATAGAGTAGTTATGCCTGTGAAATTACATTTTGATTACTGCGCAACATAATGAGAACATTAAGTGCAATTGTACATTTTGTAATTTTGAATAGCGGAAATTATGAGTGGCACAGATAAGGCTTGAATGGAAAGGTACAATAAATGAGAGCTGCCGCATTTTATTGATGAACCCATTGAAAACAAAGAGCTCTTCAGAGGGCCAGAGGACTGCTTTACAATGAGAGACAGATACTGTGTGCGTGTGCATGTGTGTGTATGTGGGTGTGCACAGTGAACACATTCTCACTGGCCTTTAAAAAGTGATACTTGGTCAGGGGCCTTTGGCCTTTGGCTAGTTTATAGAACAAAAATCTCCTTTAGCTTCATACTTAGACGTGCTTTGCTTTGTCCTTGATGCTCCAGCTCAGGGGGACGTTTTACTGACATACAGCATAAAAATTGGACATTTAGGTATAGAAAAAAAGATGGTGGGTGGGGTTAAATGTACGTTTTCAGTGACACACGGTGACAACAATGGGACATGAACCCAGGTCTCCTAGAGGAAAGTCCTATGTTGTTTGATCCATCCACCCCCAAACTGTCTCCTTACAAGGATTTTCTGTCTTTCATTAAACTCTCTACCGTTGTCTCTCTTAATACTACGTCATTATACACTGCATCTTACTGCCGGTGTGCTCCATACAGACGTTGAAGGGGGATTTCTGTGTCGGTAGAGCCACTGACCAAGCGTCAGGATTTTAACAGTTGGGACTGAGAACGGGTTGTTCACCTTTAGTACGTCAACATTGCCTAGAAGGTTGTGATGCTCAAGATGTTCTGCACTGTTTGATGAAGTGCTGCCCCTCATCTGATGATGTATCACATACATGCACAGGATAGCCCCCAACAGTCAATATAATGTAAGTAAAGTTCTAATAGATATGCTGGCAGAGCTATTAAAAATAGGGAGATGAGAAGAAGAAACCGGATCTCACAGAATTCCATGAAATGAACACGGCCCCTCAACTCAATCTGTGGCAGTTTCACGGAATCGCAAAAAATTCTGTGATGGGCCCGTGACATGAATACGGATCGACGAAAAGTCTGTGATGGGCCCTGGGAAGAATTCCATAAGATTAACATGGCCCCTTAAGTTAAGGAAAAGGTTGTGGGCTTACAGTTCTGTGACACGCGGGAAGAACCGTACAGATGGGTTTAAGAAAAGAAGAAAGCGACTTTAAGAAACATTACATGCGGGACATGATCCACGGTCTCCTGGGTGAAAGTCCTGGGTTTGACACATCCACTGCCCCAACCAACCCCCCTTACGCGGATTTTCGGGCTTTCATACTACTCGCTACCATAGTCGCTCTTAATGCTACGTCATCTTCTCATTGCCTTTACATTGGCTTTGTTTTCCGTTGTGGCCACACAGACTTTTAACACATTCCTTGACACCACCACGTAATGCGGTGGTTACATTTCTTGATCATTTCACAGAATTTGGTGAGACCAGGCTGGAAGAAGGATATTCCTCAAGTTAATTAGTTAATTATATAGAATTAGTTATAGGCCAGAATTTGGTCGACTAAGAGCAAGACCAGAGACAGGGAGAAACAGCTAGCTCAAAATGCTTACTAATCAACACCTTGCATCTCAGTGGTTTAAAGATGATCCACATTTCTGTATTTTTAATAGATCAAATGGAGGTGTGTAATGCATGGGAGTAGGAAACATTATAAATGTGGGTGGGTCAATTTTACTGGAGGTTTCAGGGTCCTCCCTCAGAAAATGTTTAACAGAGCTGATGTCACATCTGTATTTGGTTGCTTTTAACAGGTGGTTTGATTCTTTTCTTTGGCTATACTAGCATGTGTAAAAAGATGGGTACATTTTGTTATTTCAAAGTGTCGGCATCAGATAAAATATATGGAGGTATTAAAAACTAGATGTCCAGAAATCGATTCAATGACTAACTCGGAGCCATCTTTAATAAAAAACACATTTGTTATTTAAATTTAAGAATTACAATTTCTATTAAAGTACAATAACTAGGCCTCCTAAAAGGATTTAAGGTCTGCCACGGTGTATGGGTTCGGCGAGAAAACCAGGTAGTTGACTAGCTATATCGTAATATGCAACTGAAGGAACAATTACCGGGTCATCATGGATCTAAGAAGAGGGAGCCAACTTGTTGGGATCTGCACCGCCAATAAACCGTAATTTCTCGAAATATCATGCCTTTTCTTGTGGTCCGAGTTCTTCCCTATATGCCTTTACACCTTAGACACTTTTCTGTTGTTTAGACATGGCTACATGCACTTACAGTACCCAAAGTGCACAATACTCAACTGTAGTCCATTCAGTTGTTAACACCGAGTGCGTCCAATATGGCCACGCATCCAATTACAACCATGCATGTTTTGAACTGGTGGTCACACTGTACGAATTGTATTCAAAAATGCTGACCACTGCCCCCAAATATGTTTTAGTCACATTAATCACGTTTCAATCCCATTGCGTTCTGCATGCACTTTACAGAGAAGCCACTATAAGCACACAGAATCCCACCCACCCCCTTCGCCAATCATTTCAGTTACTGCCATCCAGATAAGCTATCTAGATACAGATTGCATTTAATGAAAGTTGTAAATTGGGTATCTCTCTGTCTTTAACTGCCTCGCTCTCAATCCTAGCCTATGTCTCTCACTCTTTGCAGTGTCTGAAGGCGGTCTGTTAATTGGCGACACACCAGCCTCCCATCGCTCTGAAAAATCAGGCTGAGAAGGATGGAAGGAGAGACAGAGGGAAAGAGAGAGAAGAATCTCAGCATGGGACAGACGAGATGTTCCTGCAGGTGTTTGCAGCTCAGACCACCACGGACACAACGTTTCACTAACAACTGTGGCATCAGAGTGTGCTGTGTCACTCATCAACATCACAAGCTACACATGCACCACTGTGACACATTAGTGTATTCTTGATCTTTTGTGATATTTTTGAAATTTAACATGGGGTTTGTTTACATGGATGTACAACAGTTCATTTTTACAGACTACATAAATACATTTTGAGAATCTTTATATCATATTATAAATACATTCATACATAATCATTGGGTTATTCCATCCCCAGACTTTCCATATAACACTCCCTCTACCAATCTGGATCTTTTAAAAATTCCCCTAGCAGCTTCCCCTACTGAAGAAAGAAAAAACTTAATCAACATATACGTCATCTACAGGTACAGACCTAACACAAACGTATCTAAAAGATCCCCATGCTATACTTACACTGTAAAGGTATAATATGCAATATTATCCTAAAAACACGTATAGAGTAATTAAAAAACAGACTCCTAATGATCACTTATGACCCCCTAGAGGTGTGTTGTGTTGTCTGTCTGCAAAGACCCTGCCCACTTGGATTTTCTCTTTTCTTCTTAATTTTGTGAGTGAGGGAGTCAGCAAAGAGCCTCTGGGCCCCCATGTAGGTAGTAACCCCTAAGGAATGACAGATCTCATTCTGACAGATACGTTTAACTGACACACACACACACACACACACACACACACACACACACACACACACGATGAAGCTCTGCATTCACACAATATCAGGAAACAAGGCGCCTCCGCACGGAGGTGTGTGCTTATTTGTGTTTTAGAACATGACCACTTTGAAAATAAAGTATTTTCCTCTGAATAACTGCATCGGTCTCTTCATTCACTCTGTAGCTCACTCGGCTGCTGCTGCAGTACTCCACTTTTTTTTTTTTTTCACCAGCAGGCCAACCCTGAGGCAAAACTTTAATGATAACATTATTTCTACTGACTAAGAAACACCATTATCTCAGAGTAGGTTTCTGCTCATATTTCCAGTATTGTACTATTGCTCAACATACTGTAAGACCTGTCTTGACCTATTTATCAACTCCATACATGATCAACCCCAACCAATATATATAATATATTCTGGAAGCTTGTCACTCATTCACAGAGGAACTAAATAAAAATGGCCCCCTGTTTGACTGTTACCGATTGACTTTATTGTAGAGCTGGGCAATATATTGATAATATATTGATATTGTGATATGAGACTAGATATCGTCTTCGATTTTGGATATCGTAATATGGCATGAGTGTTTTCCTGGTTGTAAAGGTTGAATTACAGTAAAGTGATGTAATTGACTGTTGTATAACTGTTTTATTATTTGCCTTTACCCACTTCATTATATTTAAACTACAGATAATTATTTCAAAAATCTCATTGTGTAAATATTTTGTGAAAGCACCAATAGTCAACACCACAATATCGTTGCTGTATCGATATTGAAGTATTTGGTCAAAAATATTGTGATATTTGATTTTCTCCATATCGCCCAGCCCTACAAAATTGTAAGATACTTAACCTACTTGACAAGAAACTAGTGTAAATAAGTGGATTCTATGGTTGTTACAGCTAAAGACAAAATGTGTTCAACAAGCTTACAACCTTGACCAAACAAAATAACCTTAAACTAGTTCAGATAAAAAAACAACACAGGATTATTATATTATATAATACTTATAGAAGATGATTATTTTCAGTGTACAGAACAAAGCAGGTTCCTCAGAAATCTGGCCTGGGAGTGTGCACTGCAGCAAGACTTTATCTCTATGTTCCTTTGGATCATGTGCAGCTGCAGTCTGTTCCTGAGGTGTGAATTAGATTTTGCTGGAATGTTCCTTCGTTTGTTAAATGGGACACTTTGAAAATGCCACAGGATGGCCCACCCTAGATGCTCTGCTATACGTATGTGTGAAAGTCTGATGTGGCATTTAAGCGTTATTTTTATATGATTTTTTTTTTCTTCATATTTGCCAGATCATTGCACACGCTTGATCACCTTGGTGATAGGCTGTGGTGTTACTTGGTGTCTTTGGCTTTCAAAGGGGGAGACTTTGTGCTCAGCTTTTTTTTTTTTAAGGCTGTGATAGCACAATCAGATTTATTGGAAGGAAAACACAGGCAGCAGGAGGGAGACAAAGGCGCTCGCTTTTATTAGCTTTGCTATTGATCACGCTTACGATAAGATGACGCAGGCAAGAGAAAAGGGAATATGATACGTCACTCCTGCATTCATATTAAGAATCTACCACAGCAGGGCAGGACGGGCGTGTGAGAGACACAGAGGCAAATTCTAACACATGTTTATATCCAGAATATATTCGTTAATTAATTAGTTTAATAGTTTATAAGTTATTCATCTGCTTTACATACAGTACGTTGTACTGCCAGAAGTATATGGATATGCAAACATTGCACCTATATGTGCTAATGCAACATATTATATTGACACCATGGCCATTCATCCAGTTAATCATTTAGGGAGCGACCCTCATTCGCAATGTCATCGAGTCAGATGACAAAGACGAAAACAGAACAATAAAAATACAATCATGAGAAGATTCACATGGCTCCCGGGTGCAAGAGGAGAGCCCTAAGCAGAGTTTTGCATGCTGCCATACCAACCTCCACTCTTCTATAGTAGTTTCAGGCTCTCTACCAGATGTTGGCACCTGGCTGCAGGGAGTTGCTCCCCTTCTGCCAGAAGCGTATAGTGAGGTCAAACATTGATGCTGGGTGATAATGTCAGCAGATTTACAACATGCTATATGCAACATAAGATTAGGGTTGGGTATCATTGATCGTTTTTCCGATACCGGTACTAAAACGGTGCCTGAGACTATACTTTAAAAAAACAAAATGGGAACATTAAAGAATGGCTTTTATTGCAATGGACAAATGGACCAAATGAAATGATTTATTTAAAATGTGAAAAACAATAACTCATAACAATAACTTCTTTCACTAGTGACTTGCTGGTAAAACCACAAAAAACAACCACTAGATGGAAAAAGGGTATATTACATTAACTTTGAATGCACCAGGAGGCTTACCAGTTTCAAGTGAACGCACCGTCTTTGTTGTTTTTCCAACAACAGCAGCTGCAGACTGTTGGACGTCCCAGTGTTGGAATCCTCAGTGAAATACAGTCACACTTTACACTATTTAGCTGTCAGCATTCTAACCGTGTTTAAACCTGCTAGCTAACGTTAGGCTAATACTTGCTGTTGAGTGTAGTGTTAAACTCTAACGTCCATTTTGGAACAACAGAGAAAAGCACAGGCATTTAAATGGCACTGAGATGAAGCCCCAAAATCACCGTTGCTATTCGGCCAGGTAGATACCTTTTTTGGCACCAGTGCTGGATTAGCACCAGGTTTGAGTACCCAACCCTACATAAGATCCTAAAATTAATTTTTGCATACTACTACAATCAAAACAAGCTTCGTACTTGATAGGTTGTTTTAGCAGGGAAAGAATGGTGGGGCAACTACTTTGGACAGATGCAAAAGAAAATTTTACAATTTTTCATAATGCAATATTTTCACACAATACAACACAGTTGACAATCAGACTGGGCGCACACCTGTTACACTACTCAATCCCCGTTTGGATGTGCTGTCAGTTTGGGTAGCTATGTTTGCGCCGTCGAGCAAGCCCCATGTTACCGCGTTGTTGTTGTGGGTCTGCTACCTTTTCCCTCCCATCCTGTGTGTTTTGTATCTCCCGTTCCCCTGTGTGTCTGTCTGTGTTGCCTGTCTCCACATGGAGGGGTCATGCCTAGAGGAACTAGGTTAAGAGGCGTGGCCACTTATCCCTGCTCCGTCACCTGCACAGCTGATTCACATTCCATGATTCACCTCTACAGCATTTATACCTGGGCGGTCCACCTCTTCAGCGCCAGATCGTTACATACACCTTTGTGGTGACTTGGCTCAATATTTGGCTGCTCAGCTGACTTATTGATACCTCGTGTTAATCCAACTCTTTTGTTCAGATCCCGTTGTTTCCTCTTGTTCCTGCTTCGTTTGCTGTGCTGCTCGACATTCCCCTCTCGGATCTGCAACCTGCTACGCCCGGATGCCTCAGTAGAAAAGACTGTTGCCTATGTTTCCTCCTATCTGGAGTAACGTCCACATCCATTAAAAACCCTTGAACTGTCTATCGGCGTTCTGTGTTGTATCTCTGTGTTCTGGGTGAAATTACAACCTTAACAGTTGTCCTGCTGCTTTCATGTTTGAGAATCCTCTCAGAAAAATGCTTGAGATCCTGAAAGCCTGCTCTGGTACCATCCCTTCCAAATAACACATAATGACACAGGAAGCAAAGATGCGTCTTCTCTCACAAGCTAGAAGTTAGCCATTGTTCCCAGGATAACCACTCCACAATAAACGTAATGATTTTTTACCAGAGGTTTGGTTTCTAACAATTTCCTGTGAGTGGTGGGCACCAAATGTTTTATTATTTAATGTATTACTTTTCCATATATCATTTGATCGATATCTACTTTTATTTTACACTCTGGAATCCTTATCTGTATAAGAGTGTTGAAGTGACTGTCTGTCTGTTGACAATATTTAATGAAGAATTTAAAAAAAGGGGGCAGATTTTCAAATGTGTGCTGCAGATGAGAATCCACATTGATCATGGCGAGAGCAGTTAGTAGTCAGTTTCCTCTTTAAAAGGAATACTGACTTCTGCCAACTATGAGCAAATACTAACAGCAGTACTTGACAAATAGCCAATGAAATTGTAGCAGAGCCAATCAAACTGTAACAGTGCAACAGTCAATCCACTTAGCATCAGATTTGTGCCATCTGGTTTCATTGCTAAATGCTTTGGGCATGGTTATTGTTGTTTTCCCAAACTCGCCCAAACATTTGCCATTGCAGTGTGGGCTATCGCCAAATTGAGTCGTGCACATTTAAAACACCATTTAAATGATTCTATCAGCCTCAAGTGTGCTGTGGCTGGAGGGAAACCATTTTAGACAATATTGTAAAGACAAGATCACAATCTTGGATTTACATAATAATGAGTCATCTGCTTTTATTACATAGTGTTCTTTCCAGTGCTAAACATTTTAACACTTAGACTTAAATTCATGACTTCAGGTTGTGCTTTTTCTTCCCTAAGGAGTCATTTTGGGATATCTGCAGAACAGCCAGAGGCGTGATAGCAGAAATTGTTTCAACAATTTAAAATGTCAATAGTAAATATCAGGTTTTGTTGTAAGTCCCTCACAATTAAAGGAAAAACCGCTTCTTTCTGGAGTTGTCACTTGGCACTGATGTTACCAATCATACAGAGAGAGATCCATCAAAGATGAGGGAGAAGGTAATGCATTTATGTTGGAATAATGATGTGGTGTGTGGCCAAAGTCGCACAAAATTAATGACTTAATTTTGGTCAATTTCAGACTGTAATCTTTGGTCCTTTTCAGGATGTTCTCACTCCGAACTCGTAAAATATTGACGCTTGGTCAGTGTCTCTCAACGTCAGATACGATGCAAAAATCCCCCTTTAGTGTCTGTATGGAACACACCGAGCAGAGCAGCAGCTCGACCCCAGCGCTGTAAGATGACGTAGTATTAAGAGAGGCAATGGTAGAGAGTTGTATGAAAGACTGAAAATCATTGGACCAAAGTTGGTTGGGGGGGGGTCAAACAACAAAGGACTTTAACCCATGGGATAGGGGTTTCCCGTTCTTGTGCCACGTGTCGGCTAAGCATATGTCCCAACTCAGAGCCTCAACAATTGATGCCAAGAGTCCCAACCAAGCGTGTCTAAATATGACACTAAAGGATACTTTTTGCGTCAATAACATACGCCAAAGAAAATATGTTGTCAGGAGAGTACATCCGCGCATGTGGCTTGAATTGCCAACATGACACAAGACTATAAGTAAACATGACTGACAGCATTACACACTTGTTTTTTTAGGAGTTACTACTGGGTAAGTGACTCTTCACACTTGTTGTTGGAAAGTCAATCAAATGACCACAGAGAGACACAACACCAGTACAGAGAGACATGCAAAATAACTACAAAGAGACACAAAACAAGTACAGAGACAAAAAACAACTACAGAGAGACAAAAACAACTACAGAGACACAAAACAACTACGGAGAGACAAACAACTACAGAGAGACACAGAAACAACTACAGGGGGACACAAAACTACAGAGACACAAAACAAGGACAGAGAGACTCAAATCAACAACAGAGAGAGACAAGACTACAGAACTAAAAAGAGACGCAAAATGACCACAAACATCTAGAACAACTACAAAGAGATGCATAACGACTACAAAGAGACACAACATGACTTTAAGGAGACACAAAACCATCACAAAGATGCATAAGGACTACAAAGAGACGCAAAGCCACCACAAAGATGCATAAGGACTACAAAAAGACGCAAAACCACCACAAAGATGCATAAGGACTACAAAGAGACGCAAAGCCACCACAAAGATGCATAAGGACTACAAAGAGACACAATGCCACCACAGAGATGCTTAAGGACTACAAAGAGACACAAAGCAACCACAGAGATGCTTAAGGACTACAAAGAGACACAAAGCAACAGAGATTTTATGTTTTTCATCCACTGCTGCCACATGCTTGTATACCTCATTGTTTTGATTGATAATCCTTTTCCTGGGCTCTGTTGCATAGTATTCTGGGAAATGTTGGAAAGAAGTGGCTGCGGGCCAGCTGTGTAAATGGAGCCAATGATTTTGGTCTCTCCCCAACTTGCTGGTTTGTCAGACAGCTGAGAATCTCCAGAGGGAGGAGAATAAATATGTGTGGAAGTGTTTGAAAGCGTCTGATCAGCACTGGAATCACACCAGGGTCACTGTTCAGTGCTGACACATCACTACGCTCCTGCACACATGAAATGTGAGGGTCTGTGCACGTGTGTGTGTGTGTGTGTGTGTGTGTGTGTGTGTGTGTGTGTGTGTGTGTGTGTGTGTGTGTGTGTGTGTCCACCAGACCAACCGGACCAAAACTCCTCTCCTTTCTGTCCTTACCTGACTTTCTCTCCACTCCTTCCTTTCTTTCACTTGCCTTACATTGCTTTACTCACCTTCTTCTCTGCTCCTTTCCTTTCCCCTTTTTACTCCTGCGTTTATTCTCCCCAATGCCTTCATCCTCATCCTTAATTCTATTATTACCCTATTTTCTCCTCCCCCCTTCGTCATTTCCTTTTTTTCACTCTTATCTTTTTATTTCCTTCCCACTAATTTTCTTCTCTCACCCTCTCCTACCCCTTTATCCTTCCCTTTCTTTTCCTTTTCTCTCCCCTCCTCCTTGTATTATCCTTCCCCTCCTCTTTTCTCTTTCGTTTTTTTCTTGCCTCCCCTTCCCTCATCTCCTTTCATTCTGTGTTACTCTTTTCTTCTTCCCCTTCCTCTCACATCCTTTCTTATCTTCTCCTCTATGCTGCTCACCCTTCTCTATGTTCTCATCTTCCTACCTCCTATTCATGTCATTCAAGTAATAATAATAATGTATACTTTATTAATCTAGCAAGGGGAAATTACAATTTACACTCTCACACACACAGGCCTGAATTACACACACATGCTCAGTACCTATACATGCACTAAATGGAGAGATGTCAGAGTGGAAAGGTGCACAGACCAGTTGGGGGTTTGGTGCCTTGCTCAAGGGCACCTTGGCAGTGCCCAGGAGGTGAACTACTGCCACCCCCAAGACTTGCTGTCAGAGTGCTATGTGGAGTAGCCAGACTCTCCTTCAGCACGCTCTGGAGGAGAAGCTATTTAAAGTTGACTTGTTTTCTATTGTCATACAAATAAAATGTACATCGGCTGCTGTTTGACCTGGGTCACGGCGGTGCTCAGAGGCCCCTCAGCGCCTCGCTTATCAGCACAAAACGAGTGGCTCATCTGCGACAGGGGCCGGCCTCCATCCATCTCTCCACAGCCCCGGCCTTCACGCTCAGCAAATCTAACATTTGTAGCGTTTATGAAGCAAGTGATGTCTTGGAGGTATATAACACCTTAACCAGACTGGCTCTAGATCACATTTATTCCTTTTCTTCTTCTTCTTCTTCTTCTTCTTCTTCTTCTTCTTCTTCTTCTTCTTCTTCTTCTTTCACTTTCTCTTCATTTGTTGTTGCTTAGCATCCTCTATATTTTGCTTCTATCTGTGCAGTTGTCCCCTCTAGGTTTATTGATGTTGGCTTTAAGTGAAATCCAATTAAAATTCACAGATTGGCGTGTTTGACCAGGCCTCTGTAACATAGCGGATGGAAATGTGACATGTTTGATTACATATTTATTGTAAGTTTGATCAATATTGCTCTAGATGTGGGAATCCCACAAAAGACATGCATTCTAATGAGATATGCTGAGTGTTTTTCCTCATCTGTAAAGTATAATCAATGTCCCATGATGTCAAATCTGTTTTCTGAACTGTGTGTGTGTGTGTGTGTGTGTGTGTGCGTGCGTGCGTGTGTGCATTTGTTTGTTGAATTGTATATTCTTATGTTTTGTACTTCACTTCCATTGATAATGTATTGTTCTACCAACCTACCCAGGGACCACAGGCGGAAAAATAGCAATTATGCTACAACCTGGCACAATGCATCGCCCCTTGTTTTTATGCAAGGTTAATGTATTGTGCATTGTCCCTGTTTAAATGAAATTACAGCTTACTGGCAGCTGCGATCCATATACAAGTATACTAGCCTTCAAAATGCACACATATTGAGGTACAAACTGTGGGGTCATCACACTTTTGCAGTTGCTGCACCGGAGACTTTGGAACAAGTTACCCCCTGACATAACAGACGTAGCTCTTTTATAAAATCCAAATTCAAAACGTTTAATACATAGTAGCGTTGTTACATTTTTCCTCTTTCTTCCTCGTGTTTTAATACAACCTTTTCTGATTTTATTGTATTCTAGTTTTTTTAAATTTGTATTGTATATTATGTTGTTTTATTCTTGGTCCTTGTTGTAAAGCACTCTGGATACATGTTGGTTGCTGTAAAAAGCTATATAAATAAATAATGATTGATTGATTGTTGATGTCAGCTCCATTCAGGTCACCCTCACTGATGTCTGCAGTCCGGCTGTTCAGTAAGAGATGTGTTTTGGGTGTAACATGCAATAAACCAATCAGACTGTTATCTCCCATTCCCTTTAAAAGCCAGGTGCGTTTGTCATATAATAGTGGGGGATGTGAATGTGGATTAACATTCTGTTGTTTACCTAAGTGTGGATACTATTGTACACTGGTCCAACGTGTCCATTTATTACTTGTGTCAAACGTCTGTTGAGAAGGAAAAGTGAAGGTATTGATAGGTGGAATATTTAAGCATGTAGGTTATCAATTGTATTTCATCTATTCTAAGGACCTTCTACAGAAGGCTTAGTGTGAAGTAACACAATCCCACAGCTGAGAATAGATTGGTATGTGTAAAACTAGTAGAAGTGTCTCACAAATTAGGAGTTGTTTCAAAGGTAACCACGTTTCACAGAAATAGATTAACTGACCTTTGCAGGACAAGAAGACCCAGTTAGTCTGATGTTCGGAGAGACACTTTGGGTACACACTTGTGTGTGTGTGTATGTGTGTGTGTGCACCCACGGTTATCTTCCTTGTTCAGTAATTGAAAGAAAGCTGCATTTATCAGGTATCAGTAGAACTATATTTTATTCATAATGTGGAATTATTAATTATACAGTATTTATTGTCCTGATAATATAGAAGTATCAATGCAATGATGATAGTCTTGGCTTTGTTGTGGGTTGGGGTCTTAATTGGGGTTATTTTTCCTGTTTTGCCTCCTTGTGTCTATTTCTTGGTTTTCCCCGGTCTTGTGTAGTTCCCTGTCCTGTGGTAAGTGTCTGTTTGTCCCACTTCCTGTTTTATTTTGGTAGTCTTGTTTCTTGTTCTGTCTTGTCTTGTCTAGCTTTGCTTTGTGTTGTCTGATTGTCCAGTCCCGCCCTAATGTGATTCACCTGATGTCTCACCTGTTCCCCATTACCTCGTTACCTTGTGTATTTAACCTCTATGTTCCCTTTGTCTAGTGCTCGATCATTTTGTCCTGTTCCTGTCTGACGGCGAGTTCTTCCTCCATGTGGATTTCCCCAGTCTGCGTTTTCTTTCCCGTGTTCCTGCCTTCCCTGTGAGTTGTTCCTGGTGATTCTTTGTGAGCCTTTTTCCTTTGGAGTCCTCCCCGTTTTATCATCATCTTCCCCTATTCCTGTTTTTGGATTGTGGACATTTTGGATTTTTGCCTTTTGCTTCCTGTTTTTGTGTTCAATAAAATCATTCTTAAGCTCCCTGCTGCTTTACTGCATTTGGGTCCTCACCTCGCAACCCATCGTAACAGGCTTGTGTGTAGACCCCAGGAAGAATAGTTACGGTAAACTACGGTAACAACTAATGGGCATCCTAAATAAAGGAATAAAACATAACTCGTATCAGCTGAGACGTAAGCTCAGCTATCAGAATCTGTATCAGGAAGCAAAGAAATGGTATTATACATCTCTAATTTATATTCAGGTAGGCTCTGACTGACTGAGGTTGTAAATCAATGACACTGGCCACACCAGGCGTGGGAGCAGCATGGTATGTGTAAACGCCAAGGAGAGCCACTCTACGAACTCTTTATTTTTTTCACGTGAAAGACAAGAGCAGAGCATATTAATGATCGTGATGTCTCATAATTCTGCAGCGGCCTGTGTGCCTACAATATTGAATAAATGCAGTGTCTGAATGTCTCATTATATTCATATTCCCAATAATAACTGTGATGGTGATTATAAACGGGTTCAAAAGAGGAGGGATTAATGCAGTGGAGGATGAAAGACAAGTATGTATAATACTATAACATACATATTTACACTGTTTTAGTGGACTCTGTTGTTACTGCTATGATGAAAAGTGAACTGAAATGTAATTAAAAAAAAACTTCAGAGTAAATTATTTCTACATCACAATTTGTGTACTTTTAATTTAGGTGAAATTCTTCCTCCAATGCACAGATTCCAAAATAATGTGACAACAAACTGAGCGACACTTTATCACGCAGTTTTATCTGGCTCTGAAAAGTTTCGGACACAGATAAAGCTGTTACCTCATCCACTGGTTGGCATGCTGTAGCTGTGCTAACAGGCTGACAGACTGGCTGCTAGGACTTGTTGGCCAGCAGAGTGTGTGACTGTCAGAATGGCTGCAGTGACTACACACAGAGCAGTAAATCCAGCTGGAAGACAGAGCTGCTGTCAGCCCAAGCCTTCATAATCATCTCTGTCTCTCTCTTTGCCTTTCTCTTTATGGCCGTCATTAGCATCTTCCACTTTACTCCTTCCGCTCTCTCTCACTTTTCATCAAAATGCTTTAGTTCAATTCACTTTTTCAAAGCACTTTTTTTTTCAAATGCAACTTGCAATGCAGTCTATATCGACAATGTTTTTTCTCCGCTGGGTTGCCGCTGGAAATTCCGCCTGGATGTCCCTCATTTGTCCTCCTCTTTCTTTGTGTTGGCGTTCTAAACTCCAGTGGATTCATGAGGACCATGGTTAACTGCTCCTCAGATCTCTGCAGGGTAAATCCAGACAGCTAGCTAGACTATCTGTCCAATCTGAGTTTTCTGTTGCACGACTAGAACAATTGAATGTACAGTACATGTTCCAGCAAAACAAGTTCCTTCCCGAGGCTGTTTGCAGAGGCACCGTGGCTCCATCTGGAATACTGTGTGGACTCGCCAGACCCTCTTTTGCCGTGCTGTGGTGAAAGGTCTGGCAATGAGAGACTAGCTCCCAATGCATCAGCCACACAGTCATTTCTGTTGTTATGTTTAGCTCTCTTCCCTACTCTTTTTTAAGTATGGATTTTCATTCTTGACGTTCAGCAACAGTACAGTAGGCCTATGTGTGACAAAATAGTCCAAGCTCAAAGGGCCACTTTGTAACATTTCAGCTTACATACTAAATGTATGCTTTCATATGCCAATTTACCTTCTCTCCATCCTCACAGCTCTGTAAGACCGCTGCTCTAGCTGTCCCTCTATTCTTTTCCCGTGTATACCAACACATTTCTGATGCTTTATAATAATTATAGAACCATTGTTAATCCTCATTTCTCTTTACTCTTTACTTCATTACTCTCATTTGTATGTTTACACCAGCCTACAAGCCAGCAGTGCTACTACCAATCTTGTTTGCACAGTTTGTCAATTTTATTGCTATTTACAGATCCAAACACAGTTCTGAATGACTGCCCCGTGCCCCGTTACTGTTAAAGGTGCCCTGCCACACAAACTGTTTTTACTTTGGTGTTTGAAATATGTGAGGTCCATATGTGTTTGTGTTATGTTGTGAATGTGAAAAGGAACTGCTACCTCCTCTGTCAGCTCTAGCCACTGACAAGAAAGAAGAGGAGAAATCAGGCCAATTACGAAAGACACCTTTAAGTCACTCTGTAAGGTGTTGAATGGTGCCGACTGCTTGTGTCATGAAGATTCTGGCTTCAAGACACAAGACAAGTTCCATTCAGTTGACGGTGTATGTCACAGAGGTGGATGAAGTGTACGGATCCTTTACTTAAACTCACAATATGTCCATTTCTGCTTCTTTGGTATAACAATCAGCCAAAATCTGTCTGGCTACAACCTCTCTCCTTAGTCTCTCCTCATGAACCCATTCAAAATTCCCTGGGCCCACCCTTAGATAACCGGCTTCCCCTTTGTTTTCCCAGGCCACACCCCCTTACACCTGTGGGAAACAGAACCAAGACATTCTCACTACCAGTGTGCCAGGAAACAGGAAACATCACTGCCTCTATCGCTGCCACAAGAAACTTTTAAAACACCAAACATAAGCTCTGAACTGCCCCGGAGTTTGTGTAAGAGCTGAATGTTGTGGCTCTTCTCTTTCTCCCTCTCTCCAGTGAAATTAAGTTGCCTCAAGTGCGGTCGTAAATGTCAAAATAAAAAATAAATCAGATGGAAAACATTCATTGTTAAATATAAAGTCTATTTGTGCCTTGTTGGGGGGGTTTAAGAACACACCACCACAGCGCACATGCACTCTTTAGGTATGCAGTGTGGCAGACGGAAATTACCATGGTGACCTCAAAGCTGGCGATGATTGTGTGCACGTGAATCATCAAATACATGCATAAAGCTGAACACATTACAGCAGAGTAAGAGCATTCAAAAGGAAAATGGAAACAAAGAAAAATTGAATGTTTATCAAGTACAAAGCCTGCAAAAAAAGGAGGGGTGGAATTACTTTGCTGCTTTTTAACAGGAAGACTTACCTTTTGATGTCCGTCCATGTGTAAAAGCAGTCAGAGGAGTCATTTCATTTAGTCACCATAATACATGTCACCAGTACTGCTTTGGCTTCAGCGTTTCCGTGGCGATAACAAACCCGAGGGGCCTCTCGGAGCACGGCAAGTATCGATCCGCTGATATTACATGTAAACCTCTGAGGCTCGGCCCTTATTCACAGGTCATTTTTTGAGTGACTGAAAGAGTGAGATAAACTATGTAGGATGGACTGGTGAGCAGAAAAAAATTATACATGAGTGTGTGTGTGTGTGTGTGTGTGTGTGTGTGTGTGTTGCGGGTGGGCAGTCATAAGGGAATCAGTGAAAACAAGAAGACTGAGAAGAATGGAGAGGATGAAAAATGTGTTTTTATTCAGCTTTTCTGCCTTCATGTCTGGCTAAGCAATCTGCTGGTGCTGCCCTCCACATCCATCATTGTTATAGCCAGTGAGTAGAATGTCGGACTCAGGGCTGCTGCGTGCGCACGTGTGTGTGTGTGTGTGTGTGTGTGTGTGTGTGTGTGTGTGTTGGAATACCTGAGTACTTCTGTGCGTGTATGTGAGTGTGCAGGTCTGCTCGCTAACACACACACACACACACACACACACACACACACACTTCTCTCTCACTTAGTATAAGAGCAGAGGCTGTATATCTCCAGTGCTTACAGGTTACTAGCCTTTCTTACAGCCCTGAAAGAGTCACTGGAGCCTGGCTGAGAGGACAAAGTCCACTCTAACACACTCCAGTATTGTGTCCGGTCTTATTTTCATAGTTTTGGCCATCATTTATATCAGTTATGAAATCGTTAGTCTATATCCACAATGTTTCCTTTCCGGAATTGCTCCAGTGCCGCCGGAAATTCTGTCAGATGTCCGTTACCTTCATATTTCTTTTGTTGGCATTTTAAACTCCGGTGGATTTATGAGGACTAACTATGTTAAACTGCTCCTCAGATCTCTGCAGGGTAAATCCAGACAGCTAGTTAGACTATCTGTCCAATTTGAGTTTTCTGTTTCACGACTAAAACTAGTTCTGAACGATCACATGTTCCACCAAAACAAGTTCTTTCCCAAAGCTCTTTTGCAGAGGCACCGTGGCTCGGTCCTGAGCGACAGTTCGTCCCTCTTTCTAAAAATGAAAAGGGGTGCACCTGGAATGAAAACAGTCCCTGATTGCATGTACAAACCCAAAACGGTTTGTACATTATAAACAGTATAAATTAAATTAAATTAGTATAAATTAAAATTATGGACATACTTACCAACTGTGACACCTCAAAATGGGGAGGATTTTAAATGTAGTGCTAGACGTTACACTGGTAATACCAATATGTATTGGATATTAGTATTAAAATACTGGGCATGGCCTACCAGTATATTGTACAATGTAGTGGTAGATCATGCCCAGTCTTTTAGTATTATATACTGGTAGGCCTTGCCCAGTATTTTAGTACTATATACTTGTAGGCCATGCCCAGTATTTTAGTACTATATACTGGTAGGCCATGCCCAGTGTTTTAGTATTATATACTGGTAGGCCATGCCCAGTATTTTAGTACTATATACTGGTAGGCCATGCCCAGTATTTTAGTATTATATACTGGTAGGCCATGCCCAGTCTTTTAGTATTATATACTGGTAGGCCATGTCCAGTATTTTAGTATTATATACTGGTAGGCCATGCCCAGTATTTTAGTATTATATACTGGTAGGCCATGCCCAGTATTTTAGTACTATATACTGGTAGGCCATGCCCAGTATTTTAGTATTATATACTGGTAGGCCATGCCCAGTCTTTTAGTATTATATACTGGTAGGCCATGCCCAGTCTTTTAGTATTATATACTGGTAGGCCATGCCCAGTATTTTAGTACTATATACTGGTAGGCCATGCCCAGTCTTTTAGTATTATATACTGGTAGGCCATGCCCAGTATTTTAGTACTATATACTGGTAGGCCATGCCCAGTATTTTAGTATTATATACTGGTAGGCCATGCCCAGTATTTTAGTATTATATACTGGTAGGCCATGCCCAGTATTTTAGTATTATATACTGGTAGGCCATGCCCAGTATTTTAGTATTATATACTGGTAGGCCATGCCCAGTATTTTAGTATTATATACTGGTAGGCCATGCCCAGTCTTTTAGTATTATATACTGGTAGGCCATGCCCAGTATTTTAGTACTATATACTGGTAGGCCATGCCCAGTATTTTAGTACTATATACTGGTAGGCCATGCCCAGTATTTTAAACCCTTATATGACCAACTCTGCAATCATCCAACTTTCTTTATTTGTCCGAAACATGATAGCTAAATTGTTGACATGAGAAGATTTCCTAGGGAATATGTTTCTATAACTACGAACACAGCATTAGTGTGTGTCTTAAATGTTTCACTTGTTCAGAAGGTATTAACTTGGGCACTGAATTGGATTACACACTGGAGCCTACACATTAGAACCGCAGTCTGGAAACATAGACGATTATAAAGCAGTGGCCAACAATGTAAGAAGAGCACTAAAGGAGGCAAAAAGGGACTGCTAAAAGAAAGTGGAACTACAATTCCAGGAGGGCAAACCTTTTGGCAACTACTAAGAACTATGACAGAGTACAAGCCCACCTCCTCCTCCTTGTCAAGTGCTTATGCGTTTACTGCAAGTGAGATAAATACATTTAATGCTCGCTCTGAGGGCATTGGCAGCCACTAAGTAAAAACAGCTGAGGTTAATGGATGGGTGGGTGCACATCTCACACCCATCTAAATCTACAACTTCAAACAGCATCAGCTAGAACAAAAGAAATGGATTGTTTTCATGAAGAACAATTTGGAGAGGAATGCCCCGGTAATGACGCGTTAACAAAAGGATGCAGGCACTCTTGGGCATTGGACAGGTTATATTACCCCTAAAATGCCTGCCGGTGCTAGTGTGATGCAATGTCTATCCTCCTCCATTCTTCCAGCACCACCAGAACGCAGGATAATCACTCACTCAGGTGGTCACAGCCTTCCGTTTCATCATCTCTGCCATAACTCACATATTCAATATAATTTTATATATATAAGCGTGTCTTAGACAGGCGTAGGACAACTATGAACTTCAAGGCCGTTGCAAAACAACGCCTCAGATTCTGAACCAAACCGCGTCAGAAGTGTTCTCAAATGTCTCTGGTTCAGGGGCTCTGAAACACCAGAGCAGTGTTAACACGAGGTGTAAATGTAGCAAAAGATATTCGTTTTAAAACCAAAACATAACAGTGTAAATATGTATTTAAATATTTGTTCTTGTATTTTATTCCTACACTGTAGGATTACACTGTAATTTTCCATTTTTATGGGATATCTATCTATCTATCTATCTATCTATCTATCTATCTATCTATCTATCTATCTATCTATCTATCTATCTATCTATTGGGCCTAACATTATCTCATGCCAGTGTAAATGCATGCACAAATGCCCATTGCAATCAGAATACGATCAAATCACACCCAGAGGTGTTCTGGCACGCTTTGGAATGAGTTGTCAGCCAGGTGTAAATACATCTGTAGACATTCTTATTGACATTCTTAGTAAGAGTAACTTAAAGTTATTGTCTGTAAGATTTGCATCTAATGAATTGTCTGATTAGTTCCTATCTATCAAAGAGGGAGATAAAACAATGGTGACTCAGCTAAGTACACTTTACCCGGGCTGGGCATGCACTGGCTAAATTACGCCACTTGTTTGACGGCTAAAGCTATGTGCTAACACAGTAATCAAGGGTGTAAGCTAGCCCCTGCCTCTATCATTTCCACTGCTGCACGTGTCCCCACATCACATCTTCATAAATGAATTAGCTCTTAGCTGATCTTGGACTAAACTGTGCCTGCAATTACTTACTTACTGCCAGTGCTGCCGCTAGAAACAACCTACAACTTTAAAGGTCCCATGGCATGAAAATTTCACACTATGAGGTTTTTTAACATTAATATGAGTTCCCCCAGCCTGCCTATGGTCCCCCAGTGGCTAGAAATGGTGATAGGTGTAAACCGAGCCCTGGGTATCCTGCTCTGCCTTTAAGAAAATGAAAGCTCAGACGGGCCAATCTGTAATCTGTTTACCTCCCCTTTCTCTGCTTTGCCCGCCCAGATAATTTGGCCCACCCATGAGAGAGAGACATCATGGCTTTCAAACAAGCAAAGTGGCAGTTGGTCAAGACCACACCCCCAGCCTCCACCTTGCCCTTCTAGCGACAAGAAGATGCAAGTGAAAAAAAAACAACCCAAACTGTACAATGGCGAAATGCAGCCATCGTTAACGTTTTACCAAAGAGCCATCATGTACTGCTTTTCCTGCTTTCACTGACTTTAAAGTTGCCTTCCTGTCTGCTTGCTGTAGATTGCTCCACAGTGCCTAAGGCAGTGTAGGAGATTAATGGAAACTGCTGCAAGGTTGATAGCGCTACTCAAACGAATATTTACACATAAAAATGTAGACCTTGCACACACACAGCAGAAGCACTCTTTAGCAGTGTTACTAAAATCTCCCCTAGTCTTAGATTGTGCCATGTTTGCGGCTGAATTGGTCAGCTGTGTCAGCCTTATTTACATAATGAGATGTGATCAAAATGCGAGAAGAATAGAAATAACGCGAAGGCTTATTAATACTAGGTGATAATATTATTATCCAGTTAGTGTGTCTTTAAAGCATTGAGATCCTGTTGTTCAGTCCAGGTCACCACATAGTCTTGTGTGGTGTCCTCCTCGGCCATCCCGTATGCTAGCAAACAGAAAAATGCTGTGTGGTGGGATGCATTACTAACAAAGTAAAGTACTCAGACCGTAAGCTTTTATAAGCTGCTGACCTAAAAAAACTGACAAACAAGGAACTTGTTTTGGTGGAATATCTTTATGTTACGTCAGAAAACTCAGATTGGACAGATAGTCTAGCTAGCTGTCTGGATTTACCCTGCAGAGATCTGAGGAGCAGTTAACCGTAGTCCTCAGATATCCACCAGAGTTTAGAACACCAACTTAAAGGAAACGCCAAAAAGTAGGACATCCGGCGGAATTTCCAGCAGCAAAGGAGCTACCCCAGAAGTGGAACGTCGTGGATATAGACTAAGTCGGACTAGGACTGCAGCTATTGATTATTTTAGTAATTGAGTATTCTACCGATTATTCCATTGATTAATCGAGTAATGGGACAATAAATACTTTTGTTTTATTGAAGATTAATAATATACAATCATATATTCAATATTTGTATTGCCTGCATTGCTCACAATATCATCTCTCAAAAAACTAAACATATTAAGTGCATTTAAGTCCAGTTCACCTCCTGGGCACTGCCAAGGTGCTCTTGAGCAAGGCACCAAACTCCCAACTGCTCGGAGCGCCTTTCCATGGGCAGCCCCCCCACTCTGACATCTCTCCCTTTAGGGCATGTGTGTGCTATTCAGGCCTGTGTGTAATGTGTGTAAAAACAACAGAGTATAAATTGTAACTTCCCCTTGCGGGACTAGTAAAGTTTACATTATTAATTATTATTATTACATTATTATTATGAAGTGCCATATTACATTGTTTCTGAAATGCAATAACAACCTCCAACTAAAGCATCCATTAAACATACACAAACATTACCTTAAATTGTGCAACTTCACTATTAGAACTACAAGTTTCAACCTGAGACTGATTTGTATATAGGCATATATTTATGTAAATTAGTAATATTAAAATGTTTAACTTTTTTTTAATAATTATCAGTTATACTCAACCTATTTTCATTTATACATTTGATTACAATGTCACACAGCTGTGTTCCACTTATGTTAGTAGATCGTTGATCAGCTGTTTCTCTGTGAAGAGAGTGAGAGAAAATGATGCGCAACAATCAGCTGTTTTTTTCCGATAGGATGGTCAACAAGTCGGCTCTTTAGATCAAATTGTGGTCTCCACTATGTATTTTCTTGTCTTGGATTTTGCTAGTTGTTGTGTTTTGGTTTAGTTTCATCATCCATACGGCTCTGCTATTTACTTTTGTCTGGTCCGCTTCGTGGAATGGATGATTAAGTTAGACCCAGTGTTTTCTGTTGAGATGCTGAAGCATTGACGTTGTGCTAGTACTGTGTTAAGCTAGTTTGATTTTGCAGTAGACACACTGTACAGAGTTTTCATTTTAATTACGTTTGAACTGATTCCAAACTTTCTGTCCTTTCCTCCAGCCTATTTCTTCTCTTAGCCTCTTACGCACTTTCTTAATTTTGTTATCAGTCTTCATGGCATGTGTCGCAAGCAGCGTCAACCCGATGTGCAACTGCGGAAACACCGTGAGTGATACAACGTTGGTAATATTAATTAAACAAAACTTCATGGCAAATAATTTTGTATCGAGGATATTTAGTGATCAAATTATTCAAGTTACTCAAGGAATCGTTTCAGCGCTATGTCGGACATAACGCTTAGTTTCAGGATTTCCTGCTGATTCTTCACATCTGTTTCCACTTTTGTCTTCATAAAAGCCCAGTTTTTTTGGGACAGCAGCTTATAAAAATGTATGTTGTGGGTTCTTTACCCAGTTGGTAGTGAATATCACCACACAGCAGATTTTAGGCATTCTTGTTGTTTGCTGACAGATGAAATTGATGAGTAGGAAACCTTCACGAAATAGTCAACAGAGAGCGGAGAGTTGTTTTCCCCTTTGTCGGGTGCGGCTTTCTGAATATGCCACCATGCACTCTGTCTCTTTGAGGATGGTGTTGTCTGCAAACTTCAGAATCTTGGCGGGCTGTGACTGGCGCTGCAGCTCGGGACAGAGGGGTGAAGGATGCAGCCTTGACGGGAACCGGTGCTGATTGTCCAGGAGTCTGACATGTTTTTGTTATGCTGCCACCGGACAAACAGCAAATCTGTGAAGTCCACAGTATTTGTTGATTCCATATTCTTTAAAAACATGAGTGAGCAGTGATGATGAACACAAAGTCGTCCAACTCATTGGTAGCTCCGTATAAGGCCGAGCAGGCACTTTGACGCTGATGTTGACCTCCACACTGTGTGTTCCTCTGGTTTTCATCACTACTCTGAGTGTGGGTGGTTTATGACACAGCCTGACACACACATACATACACACACGCACGTCTGTTTACAAATTTCATATCTGCTGTCACTCTGAGTCAAACCAACCATCCGCTGTATCTCTTATTTGTGACAAATCATAATACAGTTCACGGAGGTACCCAGCTTGGTAGGCAAGAGTGTGTGTGTGTGTGTGTGTGTGTGTGTGTGTGTGTGTGTGTGTGTGAGAGAGTGAGAACTTGGCTGGCATGAACACTATGTGAAGCTGAATGCATCAAATGAATTGAAAAGGCAATTCAGTCTGATTAACTCATTATCGTTGAAAATAAAACCAACCATCTGCAATCTTATTTCATGCAAATTATTATTAAAGCAGGTATCTGAATCTGAACAGAACTCCTAATCCTGAATCAGTCATTTGGTCCTGCAGTACACCACAACGCACACATGCACACACACACACGCACACACACTTATACACAATTACAGTCTCAGTTGGAGAACAGGGTGGCCTCTAGTCTCAAATGATTTGAGCAGGTCGTTGTTAGAGATAGATTAAATATTGAACTGGAACTTTATGTAAGTATTTACATTTCTGGGGCTGGAGCAGCCTCTAGGGCAGCCGAAAAAAAGTCACTAAATCATATTCCATTTACCAGTATAATTTCATGGATTGTTTTCCCTTGCCCTCCCAACCCTGCCGTCTCCCTCCATCCCTTTCAAAGACCACCACCCCGCCTCTGGGAGCCCACGGGGCTCTCTGTCCCCTTTTTTGGCAATTTCATGCGCTGTCAGACAACAAAAAAAAGAGTTGGCATGTTTAAACAAATTCCTTGTGTAAATGTTGAGAGTGGAACCCCAGCGAGGATGGCCCATTATTTTGATTTGTGCCAGGCTAGGTGGTGGCAGCAGCAGCAGGAGGGAAGGCGGTGGGTTCGTCTCTGGAGGCAAATAATGCAGCAGTGTCATCTTCCCGGCATGTGGCTGTGGTATTACTTTAAGCGGGAGCTTTACTGGTTGTTTGCACACCGAGATGAGAGCCTAAGCACAATGTAAAATAAACAAGGGAAATCCTCTGGGAGTTTGTGGTAGCTAGACCTGGCGCTGCACGCCTTTCTCATGGATTCAAACCTGAGAGTCTGTCACCATTAGTCCTCATTCAAAACAAGAGACTGACAGAGGCTGAGTAACTGTGAAACTGCTACCAGAGAATAAAAACAGGTGAGAGAGGATCAAAGACAGAGATGCAGGATAGTAGGTGTTAAAATAATGGAGAACAGAAAGCGAGACGGTGGATACCAGAGACCAGCTTGGTGCAAAAGGAGAATCAAGAGTGAGAGGCAACAACAGAGCAGCTCCCCCATTGAGTGAGGAAACAGTATGAGTAATAAAATTGACACTCGGCTGTCTATGCCGGTTGCTGTGGCCCCTGACGCACTGGCATCCATCCAACACAAAGCACAAGTAAAGGAATCGCGCAGGAAACAAAACAAGCCAACAACAGCAACGGAGCAGCTCTTCTGCCTTGTTCTGCCACCCGCAAACATGATGCACAAATAACCTCCCCCGCCACATTGCCAGACAGCATATGAATTAAGTTTTTCAACGAGGAATTTCCTTTTTTCTTTGTTAACCTGTCATACTGTAGAGTCAACTTATTGGCTTTCTGCCTTACCACTCTGAGGGGAAATAAAAGCAGCACTGAACACAAAGGGATTGCTTTTAGATGGATAATTGTGATGCAATTTCCAAATTTTTCCCATGACATCAGCTCAAAAAAGCCTTTTTATGTTTGCCAGAGCAACAAGGGTCTCCATATGTTGAGGTGTTTACAGGCTTTCATGAGATGCCTGTGTTTAAAAATCCTTTATAGAGCAGCTTCTGTCTGTGAGGTAGGGCTTCTCCTGCTGCTGGTTTACTCTTCAGTTGTAGTAGTATTACACCTGGGTTTGCGGTATATTCTTGGATGTGTGGCTGAGAACGAGGACGTTAGGGTTCGGTAACTTTTGGTGAGTTCCGTAATGGCGGCAGAGAAAGATCAAATCAAGTTTGATTTTCCAGCTCGCTCCGTTAGTGGTGAAGGAGTTAGCTAAGGCTAACACTAGCGATGCTAAGCCGATAATTTTTGTTGTGGTGTCCTCTCCTCTCTTGTTAGCCTGGTCCTACCAGACAGAACATAGACAGGCTACCAGAGTGGCACTGGGCTGATCCGATCGTTTTAAACTTCAACACAGCACCTGCCTTCAAGGAAGTTAACACTTGTCTATGGAGAGTGGTCAGACTCTCTGTACAAATGAAATATACTAGAGCCTGGTAGGACCAGGCTACTCTGAGCATCCCCTAGAGGCGACAATGTTCATTACACCATCTACTACAAAGGTGTTAGATTGAATGAGCAATAAGGTGATGATTGTGTAATTGTGGTGTGACACCTGTTATGACTTTCATCATAACAGCTGTTAGAGACGTTCACTTATATTTTAACCAATCAGAAGCGGACTTGAATTTAACAAGCCAATCACTGCATGACTTCCCTGTTTTAAACCTCTCTCTCTCTACTGCTCAGTTGTCATTTCAGGCTAAGAGCACAACCCTCCTCCTCTCCTTGCTCCTCCGGTCTTCCTTGATTCCATCAGTGTCTAGACTACATTGGTGGATCAACTTGAAATATATATATATATATATATATATATATATATATATATATATATATATATCATGGATTCAGACAATACATCTTTGCATATCTGCAATGAAGTCTCTCATGATTGAAATTGACTGTGAGACTCACATGTCCATTTTCTCACCCAGAGAAAGACAATTTCTTTGCTGATAACATATTTATACTATATCTATAACAGGATACACACGTGACAGCAGAGGTCCATGCAAATATCTGTTTAGATTGAAATATCTGAAATATGTAATATTTAAATAAACCGATGTAATAAAAAATAATAATTAAACTTTTTTTTTCCCCTTTAACCCTTATATGGTGTTTTCAATGTTTGCTAAAAGATAAATTATGCTATGTATTATCTCTTTTCTTAAACTCATTGGCATTGGGTCATTTTATGTGAAGAACATAAAAAAATTACTTATTTTCAACGACTGCACATGGTACCCCCCCCCCACACACACACACACACACTGTGTGTGTGTGTGTAATAACTATTATATATGAGGTGTTGAGATCTACTTGTCCAGAGTGTATTTATGACACTATGTTGTATTTCTGCTCCTGCTATTCTCACACAGTTACACAAATGTTACATTTCAAGCACTTTTACCTGTTCTTATTACATTCTTAGAAATAAGCACCAATAATGATCAACAATTTTTTTTTATAATTGAATTCCTTGTTTTCTCACAAAAAACGAAAATGATCATGTGATCATAAATGTGATCTCACCAGGGTAAAAGGCACATATAAACCATAAATGATATATATTATTGGTAGTTGAGATAAAGTAAACTGTTTTTACATTGATTTAAAAGCCTAATAATGTGGTGGGTCACCAGACCCGGGAACATTAGCTGTGTAAGAAAAATATCAACACCACACAAGGGTTAAACTCTTTCAACGTTATGTTGATCCATTATAAACTGTCTCACCTTGATGATATTAACCTTGTATTTGAGCAACAAAAGCCTGATCATCAACTCATTTAAGATTACAGTGTAGCACTTTTCGAAAATGCATTCAGTACACCATTATATGTAGCTATGGGATTATTAATGCTTATGATTTGTGCCAATAATATATTTGTACACTCTTTACATTTCCTTTTACATAAGAATGAGGCACCATTATCATGAACAAGCCAATATCATAGCCCACAAACAGTGTTTTAGTTGCTTTTACTAAGTCAATATTTACCACCAAAAGGAGACTTTGGCAACACTTTGGGAGTTTTGATTGTAAGTTAAGAAAATAAGAGCCAAATCTTTGGCTTAATATCACTGTGCAGCTCCAGGGGAACTAATTGTGCCCCATCACCTTTTAACAATTCTAAAGTCAGCCTTGATGCAGTGTTGTTGTTATCGGTAAATATCATTCAAACCCAGACAATTAAAATGATCATTGAGATTCAGCTCTGTGCATAACATATAGCTCTGGCCTCCATGTGGCTTGTAAAAAAAATTGACTTGACACAGAGACAGAGCAAGAAACTGCCTTTATATATCTCTAAAAGCTCAGTGATGGAAAAGTTTTAAGTGCTGCCAAATGCAGACTGGATTGGGGGAGAATGGTACGGAGGGGGAATCTGTGATTGAGCTATTATACTCCCAGAGTGCAGTTCACTTTTGATGAATGGGACTAAAGCAGTGGGGAGTAGAGGCATAGTTACGTAGGGATGGGTCAGGGACTGGGTTAGGAGTGGAGTTTAAATGTGGTGGATGCAAAATGTGATGCATAAGTGTGTGCTTAGTGCACATGCTTGCAGGTCTGCGGTGAATTCCCCGTGGAGTGAAAGCCAATCTTGGCTCAAAGCCTTGAGCTATTGATCTGCTGCTGGAAAGCCATCATTCACTCCTTACAGCCACCTCCACCCATTCTTCTCCTGCAACACTCTCCACACCCCTCTGTAGAGCAGCTGAGGCAAGGCAACGTTATTTTTTTTTTTTTAACAAAGCTAAAATAGAATAAGACAGGTAAGATATACTAGAATAAACGTTCCAGTGGTAAGAAATAAACGTTACTTGATAATAAAAAGCAGTGTCAAAGAAATCTTCAGTCTGGATTTGAAAGAACAGAGTTAAGCAGACCTGCAGTTTCTTCACACGTATGTGTGTTGCGTCTCCCTTTGATAGGTGAGACAGGCGTGACGTTTGTGTCTTGGCATTTTGGCATTTTTTGGGGGGTAGTTTTTTCCGTATGAATGAAAATGAATGAACAAATGATTCAAGCAAATCCCGATTGCATTATTATAGTATTACTACCAGCAGCAACAACGTCAGCACCAACTTCAAGCCCAGTACTCGCAAATAATTTTTTCTTGTTCTATCAGGGTTTTTTCTGGGTTTTTCTTCTTCTTCTATGGTACGTAGTGCCTAACTTCCTGTAATTGGTCTGAAAGTCCGAACCATCCCAAAAGTGTTTTCAAACTGCAAACGAAGTTTGGTCTGGACTGAGACCACCTCTTATGATCTGACCTAAATTTGAACTTTTGATCTGGACCATGGTCCAAGGCACCTGTCTCACCTGCAATTTTGGTTTGGAACAAACTGAAAAGTGCAAAAGTCCGGACCAAACGAGCTAGGTGTGAAAACACACTGAATTGTACCTCTTTGGCTCAATGCACACACTCATTGTTTGTATTGGACCATAGTCCCCTGGTGATATGGTATTGTAAATTTGTGTGTGGTGTACATGATTATGGTAACTTATTTTTGGTTTCCGTGATCTGAGCCAATGAAAGCATGTAGATATTTAACAGAAGAGGCCCCAGAATGGAGCCTTGGGGTACTCTGCACGTCATATCTTTTACTTATAGACACAAAGTAGTCTCTATTCTTTGCCCTAAAAGCAAAAGCTTTATCGCCAATTTTAAAATCAACGAGACCATAATTCAAAAAATGAATTTAAAACTAGCAACTGATACCATAAAATCATTTAGGAAAATGTTTACTGAGGTAATACATCAAATGAGAAGTGAGTCACTTTCTCATAGACTTCTATAGAAACCAACCTTCTTTTTTGCGACCCGTGTGTTGCCCTCTGTTAGAATCCACAGAGAATGCAGGTTTAAGGCACTTTTGCAGTGGGAGCACTTCACCGAACAGGATGCGTTGTCCATTAATATTTACGTTGAATGGTGAACACACATGAGAGAAGAGACATGTTGAAGGTCTGATCTGAGGCCAAACTATTTACAGAAAACATTTTTGAAAAATAGGAGCAGCATTTCAGATGTTGTATAATGGCCTAACGTTTTTATGGCGTGACTTATGACAACATAAAATTGTCATAGAATATTGATTGGCTGTACATGAACACAGGGACAACACATATCCTGTACATGATATGTAGGCACAGACTGTCAAATCTTTGGAATTTTGTCAGTAAAGAGAGCACATTTATTGCCAGTCCTGGTGGATAGAAGCTCAGATGCTGAGAAGCACCACCTTGTATTTCTCAGTTACAAATCATAAATGTGAATTTGCTCTTTATAGGTGTCATGATGAAGCAAGAGACTTGTTCTTCACCACCTGCGTTCAGCTATTATTTTTCTTTCTTTTTTATTTTCGTACAAGCCTGGTGTTTCTCCTTGGAGATCATTTCATACCAGACAGCATTCACCTTAATGGGAGCAATGCGATCAATAACATAAGTGATTTAAGAATTGAAATAAATGATCACATGAAAGAAAACACATGAATGATCAGAGAGAGCAACATTAGTCACATAACCTTGGATATTTTCAGACCCTTCGAGATCATCAAGTCCAGAGTGTGGATCTCATTGTGGGTGTGGGCTCCATCAGATGCTGAGTCAGTCTGTCAACAACAACGAGTACATTTGCAGGATAATTGCATCACATCACGCCACTGGATGTTCCGCCGGTTGTCCATTCTCTCTATATGTTCTCTCTGTGTGTTGCCGTTGTTTAACTCTTTTCCCTTTGCGAAAAAAACAAACCTCCACATAACAAGCTACACGCTGAAACTGGCAGGGTTTGAAGGTTATTTAGATCGGGAAAAGGCAGGCTAGCTTGGTTCTTTCAGGGAATGATTGTAAAGATGTATAAAGGTGGGGCGCCTGGGTTGCTGACCTGGTGTAGTGTGTGCCCATGTATTGAGGTTCAGTCTTCGCTGCAGCGGCCATGGGTTGGGTTAAGACCTGCCGCTCTTTGCTGCCTGTCATTCCACCTCGCTCAACCCCTTTCATGTCAATGCTGTCCTATCAAATAAAGGCCATAAAAAGCCAAAATAATAATCTAAAAATATTTTTTTTACAAAAAGTATGTTTATGGTGCTCCAAAGCACTATGGTGTAAGGTCTGGCAATACAAGACTATCAACCACACAACATGGTTCTTTATTTCCCATTTCCATGAATGTTAAAATCACAAAAAATAACTACACACTTAAAATTTAGACAGATTATAGACACCAGTTCAGGAAAGTCATCAAAACATGTAGCACAGCATTTTGGTGGCCCGTAGCTATAGATATAGATTGGGAAAGGCTGTTGCTGATGAGGAATTAATGTTAAGTTTGCAGTTGAGTGCTTCTAGGAATCACCATCCTTTTTGTTTTCTATCTTGATAGAAATGGCGCGCAGGGCCTGGGTATGTCCTGGAAAGAGTCATGATTAATTGAACCCAGACACCACAGCCTTTGGTTTTCCGATGCATCTGGGTCTTCCACATCATGGGCAAAGCAGCTATAGTGGGTTATTTCCGGCCATGGTTGATGACAATAAACATTTTTGGGATCTACACATCGCAAGTAAAGTGATTTAACACAATTTATCCAAATATGATAATGCGGTCAAACTGGCAGAAGTAACGGAAGGCGAAAATTCACTTACCAGTATGCACGCTATGTGTGTGCCTGCAGAATACACCAGGTTACAAAAATCTAGAGGTGCGTGGCAACTTGTGGAGCCTACGCGCTGGAACCGACAGCTGTGGTAACGTCATTTTATTTTTTGCCTCAATTTCTGCCTGTGGTCTGTCTGAATATAAAGCAAAAATGGCACAATGGCAATATGAATGTGACATCAGTGTTGTCTGCAGGGGTGGTGGAATGAAAGTAATGAAAATAAATAAAAGGAGTGGGATGAGCGTGTGAGTTAAGAGGAAAACTGCCAGTGCTGGTAAGCCCAGCCAAATCAGGCCTCCTTCTCTTATGGGAATGGCTGATTGCTTTATCAGCTAGGCCTTAAAAAGAAAGAGGCTGTCTCTCCCCATTGGATCTGATTGCAGTGCCTGGAGTGGAAGGAGAGAACAGAAGATGGACTAGATAAGGATATGTAATAGTGGAGGGGAGAGAGCAAATGAACACTTTTATGGCCCTCCATGAGCATGTGTATGTGTTTGTGTGTGTGTGTGTGTTTGCAGTATCTGGATGTCCACCACAGTACAATTATAGAGTGAAGATGTATCACTTTTTTAACAAGGTTACATGAAATTAATGAATGAAAGCAACTAATTTTCCAGTGTCAACATGTACTGTACGTAAGAGATTTAACAACATGGGATAACATAAGTAAAATGCAAAAGCAAAAGAAGAAAAAGAGGGGGGCTAAGGTGTACAGTTCTAAGACACTATATGCAAATGAAAATAAAAAAAAAATAGTATGTTTTAATATACATTGTGATATCCAGTGTGGAGTAATGGTATTGCACAGAATACATATATTGACATTAGTGAAATTGCACAGTATCAATAGTATTACATATAAAATATTGTAATGCACAGTAGGTGGTTTGCACAGTGTCATCAATAGTATTAAATATACAATATGGCACAGTAGGTGTGTAGAGGAAAAGAACGGGGGTTGGGGGGTTAGACTGTGAAGTCAGTGCATGTGTGAGTTCAAAGTGGTTATGGCTTTTGGAAAGAAACTGTTCTTGTGTCTATAAATCCTTGTTCTGATGCACCTGTAGCGCCTTTGAAGCATTTCTTGCAGCGCAGATGTCTCCTCTGCTGCCCACATACTGTTCAAGTGTTTGTGTTCACAATCAAACACCAAAAGGGTATATGTCATCATGTTGTCAAGAAAACAGAGCTGATCAGAGGTAAATGTTGGCACTTAACTTAGACTCTCTGGGGGCATGTTTGTCGACCACATCAATGAATTCAGGGGAAAGCTGGAAAAAGTATTTAGAATATTCATCAATTGGAATCCATCCCAGTTATTAGAAATTAGATCATTTATAACCAGGATTTATTTTTTATACTGTCTAATCAAATCCTGTGGTGATTTGGGAATTTTTCTTTTACAAACATAATAAATCATTGAATGCTCACTGAAGCAGTCTGGCAAAACATCAGAATCTTTTGTGAATATGAGACAAGTATCTACTCAAGCAGAGACATACAAATGAGGGTGACTAGTGTTTTCAGTAATTGGTTGTTTTTAAGTTTATATCAGACATGAATAGTTTTGTCTTTGGAGGTAAACTTAAATAATCATTTCATTACGACAATCAATGTAGTTAATGGTTGAATTCATGACTATACAGGTGCGTGTAGTCTAACAAATTTAGGGGGGTGTGGTGTTGTTGAACTGATTTAACCCAGCTATTGCAGGTGTGTGAGAGCTGATTTAACCCATCCATTGCAGGTGTGTGAGATAGTAATCATTCAAGAAGGAGCAGCACCTGTCAGGTTGACAGCCGCAATCCACACGCTACTACGTGAAAATACTGTTGCAAAGAAAGACTGTTTGATTGAAGAGATAGTTTCTTGTTAAAAACAGCACAACTTTTGTAAATACAGCTTTTCAAACCTGAACTGTTACACAGAGAACATGCTCGCGGAGACCAAGTTCGAGGAGTCCGGACACCCGGCTACGGAGCATGAATTGAAACAGCGGATGTATGAGTCAGTTTAACAAAGCACAACCCATCTTAGGTAGGAAAGTATTCACTCATCCAGGCAAGCACAGGTCTCCTTGACCCTGTAGCATGCGGCTCCTTTGATCTTGACCCCTTGTTGTCACTTGACATGAATTGACTGTCATCAGCATAAAGGTGCATTTATGGGTCTCCAACACAACAAGCAATGTCATGTATGCAAACAAAAAATAGTGTGGGACCAAAGATAATTTAACACATGAATGGTACAAGTTGTGTTAACCTAATAATAATCCCCCCCCTGACTAAAATTGGCATTGGCTTGACATTGGAAAGGTTTAGGGATGAGGCATATTGGTTTAGCAGCTTAATACTTAGTGGATCTCTGTTTCAATAATTGCTCGAGAACATGAATACAAGGCAGGGAAGGCAGTCTTCAGAGGTTCCTGTCTGGGGGGCATTTTGGTTGGGCACTCCTGCAGTTGACTACTAAATGAATCCCTGACTTGATCACTTTTATTTTTCTGAACTAAAGACTTTAACTTTGCCTATTAGAGCTGAGGCAGTATTTGGTGCATTTGACCTTTGGCCCTGAATCAGACGCATGCCGAGACAAACACTATTAAAAGGAACAACAACAAAGAGTTGATTCTTCTGGGCTCATCTTCTTCAGGGAGGGAAGAGAGGTTTAATTGGGACAATTAGGAGAACATAAGGAAGCTTCATCAAAGTAATGCAGTGGGCATTAACATAAAGTTAGCTGGAGAGCATTTACAAGCAGCTTTTGTCTGCCTCTGTTTTCATTTGTTTTACAGACCCAGTTAGACCTCTCTTTCAGCCGTCTGTTGCTGGAATGGGTTTTTAAATGGGTGAGCCAACAAAGAGATTACAGTACATCTATATCTTGAAATATAGTAAGTGATATGAATACAGAAACGTCTAATTACATGAAGAGTATAGAGTTATCCTATTTTTAGAGCTGCAACTAATTATAATACTCAATGCTGATTAAGACAGGGCCTCGAGAAGAGAAAATAGAACAGTGCCCACTCTAAAGAAAAACTAAAATGTATCACAACTTGACTGAACATCTGACTGCACATTTCTTATTTGCATATTCTTGGCAACATCACTGTGGTCGCAGATCTCAGCTTTTATTTTCGTGAGTGCAATGTTGGTTACATATCTACAAAAATAAAGCTGAAATGTGATAAACCATAGTTTTTCTTTAACAATATATTATATTGAATTTGAGTTATGTACTGACAATCATTGCAACAATGTTCAAACCCAGATACACCTGTATTTTTAAATGGAAAGAGTCTTGATGCCATTAAGTTTTTTTTTTTTTTTTTTTAGCTGCAAGTAATATGTCTACATAAATAAACAATTTGATAATAATTCACATCTTTTCTTCGAATTTTGTGTGAAAGGAATCATAGGCCTGTCCTGAATATATGGCGATTGAGTTCAGTGGTTAAATCTACAACAAAAAACTGCCCATCTATTAATTGCAGTTAAACACTTAAGCGGCTGTGGTTTTATCAATCTGAACAATAACAAAAGCCCTAAGCAATCAGCATTTCTCCAGAGGAATCCAGTGGAGGTTCACTGAATTTTAACGAAAGCTTTATTCAAAGCTTTCCTTTTTAATCAGGACCAGGTGATTAAAACAGATAAAAACACTGAATAAAGCAGTTTCAGTTAAAATTCAGTGTCTCTGAAGGATTCAGCTAAATGCAAGAAATTGCTTGCAATCAGGGCTTTTGTTATAACTTAAGACCCAGATACCCGAAGACTAAAATTCTGTAACAATATATAGGCCTTCATCATGTCATTTGATACTGGGGTGTAGCATAGCCAGGGAATAAGCCATCACATTTTGGGGCGGATCCAAAACCACAGCGCATACAGGTCATTTTCCAGCCACGTTAACAATGCGAGATAGGGTGTTTGTTTTGCATTAATGTGGTGTTAGAATAATTGGTAAAATTAGTTCCTGTAAAAATTCACATTGCATTAACATTGTGATAGGAGAAGACATGGGAAAGGGTTCTGAGAATTACACTGGATGATGAGAAGTGGGACGGATGTAAAGTGATGTGACGGTGCGTCTCATTCAGTTTAAGATTAATGAATCGCTTCTATTCAACGCTGTCCAGATTGTTTAGAATTGGTCTGAAAGACGCCCCTAATTGTTGGAAATATAAGACAGAGGATGGCCAATTACTTCAATGGATTCACCATATCCTATAGTTGTATGAATTTTGGACAGGGATACATGATAACCTATCTGGGATTGTATATGCTGCACTTACTGCTATTGCACTTCTGGTTAGACCTAAACTGCATTTCGTTGCCTTGTACCTGTGTAATGATAATGAAGTTGAATCTAATCTAATTGCAGGGACCCAGGTTCCATTCAGCCCAAGACAATTTGTTCTGACAGATGGGTCAATCCTAAACAGAATAGATAAGAAGTTAGGTTCAGACTAGTTTAACAATAGCCAGACAGATTATTTTAAGAGGATAGAGGAATGAAGGGGTGTCGTTAGTGATGGTCAAAGGAAGCTTCTCGAACCACTTTCTTTTCTTCGAACAGAGCGCGCCATCTAGTGAGCTCAGAAAATAAAGACAGTGGTTCGCAAAGCTTCAGTTGACCATCACTAGATGTTGTCAATCCAGGAGTGGGCTAGTGAGATGGCTAGGGTGGCATCATTTGCCAAAAAAACATACAAATGGTTTGCCAGATTGGATGTCTATAACTAGAAAAGGGACCTGAATGGTCTGGAGGGCTCCTAAGAATGCTGTATCTCTAAAGCTGTATTTTCTACTTTACGGCTTTACTATGAGTTATTAGGCATGTTTGCTCTTGTTGGCCGCTGTCCATTTCCTAAGGTTCTGAAAAGCTATTTTTTTTTTTATTTATTTATTTTTTTTTTTAAAAGGGCGTGCGCCCTTGAGCACCCATTAGGAAAACATAAATCGCCGGTGATTTCATATAATGCAAACGACAACCTTTTCAAAACATTTGAGAATGAAGGAAATTGACGCTCGTCTGTGAAATGGAGTTTTAGATAATGTTAATCTTCGGCAGCTTTACCTACACACAGACAAAGCCAGAAATCTTGGTGTAGTCGTGGACTCTGACCTGAATTTTAACAGCCACATTAAGACAATTACAAAGTCAGCCTATTATCACCTTAAGAATATATCAAGGGTTAAAGGACTTATGTGTCAACAGGATTTGGAAAAACTTGTCCATGCTTTCATCTTCAGTAGACTTGACTACTGTAACGGGGTCTTTACAGGTCTCCCTAAAAAAATCAATCAGACAGCTGCAGCTGATTCAGAACGCTGCTGCTCGAGTCCTCACTAAGACCAAGAGACTGGATCACATCACTCCAGTTCTGAAGTCTTTACACTGGCTTCCTGTGCCCCAAAGAATTGATTTCAAAGATCTTTTGCTAGTTTATAAATCACTAAACAGTTTAGGGCCAAAATACATTTCTGATCTGCTAGTACACTATGACCCCCCGAGACCTCTCAGGTCATCTGGGACAGGTCTACTGTCTGTCCCCAGAGTCAGAACTAAACAGGGTGAAGCAGCGTTCAGTTTCTATGCTCCTCATATCTGGAATAAACTCCCAGAAAACTGCAGATCCCCTGCTACTCTCAGTTCTTTTAAATCAAGGCTGAAGACCTTTTTGATGTTGCCTTTCTTTAAATTATTTTTTTATTAATCTTATGCTGCACTGTAACTTTTTATCTTGTGTTTTATTATCTTAATGTTTTTATTTTTATCGGTTTTTATTTTTTTTATTTTTTAACTGTTTAACTGATTTTATGTATGTATGACTGAGGAAGCCTAGTGATGCGTCCATAGCAACCAGTACATGTGTTGAGTTTGTTATTACCCAGTGTGCTTTGTTAGCTGGTCTCAATGTTTTGTTTTATTTCATGTGACTACTAGTGTTACGGTACAAGGAGGGAGGACCCAAATGCAGAGACGAGATGGCAGGCAGAAGCAGGTTTTCTGTGGCTTTATTGTACTCTGTTCACAACCACAGGGAGCAAAAAGCAAAAAGTCTCAGAACAAGTCCAAACCTGGTATGAGGGCAGCAGTCCAAACACAGGGGAGTGAGCAAAGGGAAAGGCTCACAGAAAAACACAGGGAGGCTGCTGGTCCGGCCAAGCAGTAATCCAAACGAGGAACGAAGAGGGGTGAAAACAGACAGGGCAGCGAGCACAGGGGAAAGCTCACCGAGGGTCGCAGGGAAGCTAGCCCGAGAAACACGGACACGAGGATCACATGGAAGCTGGCTGGAGGAAGACACGGATACTGGCAGGCACATGGAGACAGGACCGCTAAACAGACAAGACAACAACACTAGACAAAGGAAATGCAGGGGTTAAATACACAAGGTAACGAGGAAAAAGGGATCCAGTGAGATGTCAGGTGCATCACTTTAGGGCAGGGCTGGATATCAGACAGACAACGTTAATCTGGACAAGACGAGACAGAGCAGGAAACTACACTATCAAAATAAAACAGGAAGTGGGACAAACAAACACTTACCGGGGAATCACAGGACAGAGAACTACACAAGACCGGGGAGAAAACTAAGAAATAGACACAAGGAGGCAAAACAGGAAAAATAAACCTAATTAAAACCCCAAACCACAACAACTAGTTTACCAGAGGAGTAACTTAGTATTTGAAGTAACACAGGAAGTGTGCATTTAGTTATACTTATTGTGTTTCCACAACAGTGTTAGTGAGTAAATCTACTGAAATGGCCACCATACAGTAACAATGGAGTGTGATGTGTAAGATGAGAAAGCATGCATGTCATGGTTGTAACAGAAGGCATCAATACATTGTTGGGGAGGATCATGCCTTTTTTTCCCAATCATTTTGGAGGGTCAATGACAAATGTGTTACTGGCAAAGGCAGGGTCAAGTCTTTTTTGACAAAACTCTTCCGGTTGCCCTTTAAATAAGAGCGAACAGTCTCTTAATGTCTCAAGGTTTTTGCCAATAATTCAGCATTAGAAAACATTGAAGGTTATTTATACTGTCTGTACGTACATACATATTGACTATCATCATACTCAACCCAGGAATGCTTTTGCAGACACAAATACTAGAAGCCTACTCTGCATCTTCCTCCCCATCAGCCCCTTCATCTTCACTTGAAATGCTGCTGCTCCTTTATCGGCAGTTGCTCCATCACGTAAACGGTGTCCATGCTGTAGTACCATAGCAGTCCAACTGAAGTGTTGCCCCCCCCCACAAACACACACACACACACTCTCCACCAATTAATTGCACGCCCCAGCCTTCTCCCTCATACATCCAAACACTTACACTGCACTGCACTGCTGTGGATGACTAAACTACCTGCGTACTCGCCATTAAAAAGACAGACAGTGATAGAGACGAGATTAAAGGTGATTCACACTGCTTATTTTTACAGTACACGCTGACATTTATATAAGTGGTGTAAGTTATGTAAATGGATTACCAGAGGCTGTGTTGCAGGGAGAACATAGTTTCTTATGTTGCCTATTATTCTATTGACTGATCTTGTTATTTGACTTTAATGTCAGCATGGTGGAAGGAAATAACTTTAGTTTACATTTGATAATCACTGGCAACAGAATCCAACAGAACAACAACGGAATAAATTGCCTCTGCATATAAAGATTCTCATTATTTCCAGCAGGAGCAGCAGTAAGTATGCCTGTAGAGGAGCTGGTAATTGTATACATGCTAGGACTTCACAATACATTGTGTTATTATTTTCATTGTGATATCAACTATGCCATATGCACATTATGAATGGCTGGGACATATCGCAAATGCAAAAGACACTCCAAGATGTTTTTGTAATAGTTGAAAGAAAATATCAGTAGAAAACTGCACATTATAATGTTACTGTCATTCTTTTATAGTGGTGCCTTTTATGTCCAATATCATGTTTAATTTGTTCAATAAAAAGGTTAGGGTTAGAATGTTGTAAATTATTTCCTTACATTTGTTTTAAATTCAACAGTAATTTGTTTTATTTTAACAAAATACTGCAATCAGCAGAAATGCCGAACTGAGTACACTTTATCTGTTTATCGCAAATAATCACATTATCGTCATACCACACACCTTAATACCTGTTGTAGAGATAATCAACGGAATATGATAAAAGAAGTCTCTATTAGGATATCCTTACCCAGACTTTTTTACCATGCTGAAAGTGTAGATGACCCATTTGACCATCGGTTTCATCGTCTAGCACCATAACCTCCCATCAAAATGACGAACAATTCTCCCAGCAGCCATTTACCAGAAGAGACAACAAACAGATAAGAGGCGGACAAAGTTGGCAGTTGAGCTTGGTTGAATTAAATAGCAGTCGAGCATGTCTTCCGATGATACCGAGTATGACTGTCTGGCACTCCCTCGGCAATATATAACATCAAGGGTCATTAACAGGTACAAATGCTGGGGGGACTGTGGAGTGCTCTCCATCACTGACCTTCCTGTCATCTCCGTCTATCATTTGAAGTGATGCCATGTGATAAGGGCCATAGCTGTAATTTCAGAAATGCAGGGGACAGATTGTTCAGGAGGAGGAATTGTATTGGAAGATCCCATTTTGCTTTCCAAATCCCGGATTCCAGCTAACTTCCATTTCATGCCTCTGGCAAATCCTGTCACTATTCAATCACTGATCTTAATTATTACATATTTAAATGGTTTTTCCACTTTATATTGTTGTATATATTATATTAATGTGTTTTATTTTTTCATTTTATTTTCATTCCCTTTGTACAGAGAGTCTGGCTACTCTCCATTGACAAGTGTTTACTTCTCTTGCTCTGTTGAAATTTAAAACAATTGGATCTGCCATAACCAATCGCTAACGTTTGGTCGTGACGTTGGCTTAGCATCACTAGCATTCACCTTAGCCAACTCCTTCACCACTAATGGAGCAAGCTGGAAAATCGAACTTTAACTTCTGGATATTCAGTAGCATTGTCCGAATGGCTTTGCTCGCAACTTTCTCCGCCACCATTAAGGAACTACATCTCTAACGCACGGCCTCAACGTCATCGTTCTCAGCAACTCTCTCTGTTTGCTGATTGGATGGGTTAAAACCCAGATGGTGTACTGAAGGAAAACGAAAATTGAGCAGAACTACGTAGGAGGGCGGAGCCAGGCTAGAACAGAGGGTACCAACATTTTAAGTGGGGGGACATGTACCCCATGTCTGCTATGCCTTTGCATGTGATGTACTGGCCCGTCTCTTGATTTAGTCAGTCCCTCAACCAAAAGAGAGAGAGATAAAAAAAAGAAAGAAAAAGATGCCTCTCTTAAAGACAGACTTAAAAGGAGATGCCCCCAAGCTTAGTGACGATGGTATTAGGAAGTGCTGCTTAATTACAAGAGCAAACCTTGCGGATGGCCCGAGATATTCATTTTAGGAATTAATTTGGCACATAAAGAGATCATCAAATCTAAACAGCCCTATGGCGTAGGAGGTCTTATCCACACAGCAGGCGGATATTAGCCCAGGCTTTTCATTTCTACACTTTTTTGTGATGGATATCAAACCAGAAAGTCAATGACTTGATGATCATATCAACCCTGACTTTATTATAGATTACCTGCTTTTTGCAGGTAACCAAATATAATGCTATAAGTATTTTATGGTTGTATTTGAAACCATGGGCATCAATAAGTTGCTATAACAGCCTTTATTTTTCCCTCATTTTTTTCACTGTACTTTTAAAAAAAAATTTAAGATAGAAGTCATAATTCACAGGGCAACCTCCAGCACACCCAGTAGAGTGTGCACCCCATGTCGGCTGAGTCCTTTGCAGCGGCCCGGGTTAGAATCCAACCGGCGGCCCTTTGCTGCTTGTCATCCCCCCGCTCTTCTCCCTTTCCTGTCTAGATTTTTTTTTATTCATAAGTCACATGGACCATCAAAGCCATTGTTAGATTATGTCATTTTTGCTAATTAAATGCTGTTGTTTTTCCTGAAACAGCAGTCTTGGTTTTGCTTCCATTTAGCCAGAAGATCACCTAAATATTTCTCTTTGTTTGTTAAAGAGCTGGGCTTAAACCAGGACTAAATAGACCCAGAACAATATGGATGTGGTGCCCACATTTTCTTGGCTTCACACTATTGAAGTAGTTGCTAAGCTACATTTTTAAATTTCAAATATTGTAAATTAAGTCTCAATAAGCTCAACAAGTTCTGTCAAGGAATGCTCTGTACGTCTATTTCAACCTTGAGCTTCTTTTACTGGGGGGTCTAGACATCAATGAGTGTGTGTTGGTCAACGGAAAAAATGCAGAAGCATTTTTCAATGCCTTTCACCATGGATAATGAAAGCATTTGCTAATATCATGTGGACATCTTTCCTGACCTTTTCCTTTGGCCTCACTCGGATCTCCTCTGCATACCTGATGGGGCTTATGACTGACTGAAAGAGGCCAGAGGGAAACACATAATCTGCCTTTAAGCATATGCTAATGCCCATGCACAGAGCTCATGTCCGCACCTCTTCATATTATTGTGACCTTGTTCAGAGACAGGTAGATGGAAATAGAAAGGGTGGGATGCAGAGGGACTGAAAGAGGTCAGATGGAGAGATTACAGACCGTCACAGGGAGACGGAGAGTCCAACTTAAAGGGAATTGCTGTCATTAGAAAGACTGTATTCGCTGTTTATGAAAAACAGTCCATGTCATTCCAACCAGATTCTGTGTCTGTTCCCTTTAAAAGGCTTTAGAACAGGCTCCAGTGCAATGTTAAGGCATGTGATATGACTGAAAACTTCAAATCTAATTTAAAGACCCATTTTTTCATATGCTATTAAACATCCAATAACATGGTGCTCTTTGGATGCTTTTATGTAAACCTTAGTGGTCCTCTAATACCACATGTGAAGTATCTTTCCCTAAATTCAGCCTTGGTGCAGAATTACAGCCACTAGAGCCAGTCCCACAATGAGCTTTCCTTAGTATGTGCCATTTGTGAGTCTGTAGCTTTTGAGGAGGAGGGGGCAAGGTGGAGGCTGTGGGTGATGATCTCACAAGGGGCAAGATTTCAGATCAACCCATCTGAGCTTTCATTTTCTCAAGGGCAGAGTAGGATACCCAGATCTTGGTTTACACCTATTACCATTTCTAGCCACTCGGGGACCATAGGCAGGCTGGGGGGACGCATATTAATGTTAAAAAATGAAAAAGTTAAATTGTCATGCCATGGGACTTTTGATCGATGTCCGAGGCTGCCTGGCTTCTGTCAGGCCCTCCTGATCTGCCTTTTTATTGCCTTTACCGTTTTTAAGCCATTGCTGATTAAATTCACTTTTCTAACTTCCTTCTTTTTTGACACTGGTTTCACCATGCAAGTTGTTTTGTGGTGTTGTGTTTGCTGTGTACTTTTTAAGTCATGTAGCCTTCTGTTGTGTTATCTTTGTTTCGATGCATACTTCACCCCATTCACCCTGGTTGGAAAACATTTAGGGTCAGCTTATGCTGTTTTAAATTGTGATATATAAATAAAGATGACTTGACAACAACAACTTGACAATTAACTATCAATGCAATCACAAAACACATTTCACACTTTATGAGAATTGTTATTGATAGAAAGAATAACTATGTGGTCATGAACATAATCATTAATGAATGTCATGTTTGACTAATTTGTAATTTCAACAAGACATTTTTCTGAATCTTCTACTTAGAAGATGTAACGCTGTTTAAATTTGAAGCACACTATAACGTTGTTGTACTTATACATAATAAATTTAGAGTTTCCCTATCCTTCACCATTAAAAAATGTCTCAAACTGAAATTGACATGACTTATATAAACAAAAATTTTATAAGCTAAAACAAAAACAAAAACTTAGCGATCATGTTGTTGTTAAAGAAACTGACTTTATCACACACTGACATAATTATTGATTTTTCTCCTTTGTACTGATCAAGTTTAGCTTTCATTCATTCATATCAAAAAGCAATCTGGAATGAAAGCATTTTTTAAAATTTGATAATATAAAAAAAGTCTATTGACCTGAGTAAGTAAAATAATTTACCCACATTAGCTTCACCACTATGTACGAATAACATTCATTTAAGTTAGTACTGTAAGTAATTTGTCTTTCATGTTCTATATTTTCAGAATCTTGCATGCATATCTTTTGTGCATGCATATTTTCAATCACTAATTATTGACATTTGCTTCTGGTCTGCTTTATTTCTTTTAATATCACATTTAGTATACTGTTTGACTAATGAGGAGTTAGTGTCCTTACAAACTGTTGCTCGGATGTTCTTGAGTAAAGCACTGAACATCGATCTGCCCCAGTGAAAAAGGTTATGTCTGAGCAGGTCTGAGAATGAACAGAGATGTGTACCTATGCACTGTGCATAGTGTAGTTTAGTTGAATTTCTCTGGATAAATGGGTTTAAATTTCAGACTTTTTAGGACAATTTTTCATAGACCAGCAATCAAACACAACAAAACAACTGCTCCAAGTAATAAACTGGCTGACGTGAAAGTCAAGAAACGATGAGCAGTGTTGGTTATTACTTTGTGTGTGTGAGTGTGTGTGTGTGTGTGTGTGTGAAGTCTGCTGACGTTGGTTATGACTACAGGTGTCACATCAGTGAATGATATGTCTCTGTCACAGGTCATCCAGATTAGTCAGGAACAGGTTGCTAAACTTCAGGTGAGAGGAACATGCACGCACACACACACACACACACACACACACACTGCCACAGACAGACCTCGAAGCTGTGGTCATTGCTGTGTACATGCATGATTCACCATGTTAGTGATATTTTGATATCCTGCTGCTTTCACAAGATTACCAGCTTATCCAAGCCTGGCTGTGGGCAGTGTGTGTTTGTGTGTGTGTGTGTGTGTGTGTGTAGGAGAGTGTGGAGTATGTCCTCGGCAAATAGCATGGTCTACCACAGATGTAGTCCAATAACAAGTCTCTATGAGTCATGACTCCAAGACGCTGACACTCTATCTACTGTTAGAAGTCACTACAGCTTTGCTGACACAAGCTGGTGTGTAACATTTATGTCTGAACCACCCCAGGATATGACTGGACCTCATGGGGCTCGGTCTGGGTTCAGATGACTTTGCAATGTTTTACCCCAGCCTTTCCAAAATGTTATTGCAGAATCAGCTTAACTTATTTTAGATTTGTTGTAATGTTTTTTCCTTATTAGTTAATTACTGTTTTCACTAATTTAGGCTTTACTTTGGGCTCAATAAAAGTCCAGCATTGTTGACTTAACTTTAAAGTCAAGATTTGCTTTCAGACATATCCTACATCCTCCTTTAAGGAATTTGTAACAGAGCCGACAAGTGATTGTGTCCGGCGCTGGGCGCCGCCCATGACGATTGCGATTGGTTTAAAGAAATGCCAAGAATCAGAGCAAGTTTTCCTCCCGTCAAGGAATGCTGTGTAGACTAGCCAGACCTTCCTTCGCAGCGTTGTGGAGGGAGGTCTGGCAATGCAAGACTAATCAATATACAAATGTATGTAAGTCTACAGAGACATCAGTGAGATGTAATCTGAGAGTCAGTCTGTTGCAAAAGAATATGTCTCAGGTACATTAAGTTAATGGATCGGCTCTCAGATCTTCCATCAAATTTTACGATAACATGCACAGGCAGATTCAGTGCTTGTCTTATTGTAATACATAGTGATGTCCCAATGAACTGTCGTGAAGCCTTTTCTTTATTATCTGAGCTCAATGGGTGGCACTTTCTGTTAAATTAAAGATTAAAAGCACAGTGGATTGCCATTCCTTGAATCTTTTTCTTTAAGCCAAGAGCCATCTACTATAGTGGGATCAACAAATACAACTAATGGTTCATGAAGCTTCATTTGGACATCACTCAGTAATATCGTTTAAAATTATGGCAGTTTGCATCCAACGGCTAAAGTTGGAAAGTTAAGCATTTCCATTAGCAGTGTAATGGTTTGCTTCTTGACTTTTGGTTCCCCTTGATTGTTTTGCTCTTTAGTTGAAATGATTTTCTTTATTTTTTAAGATTACTTTGTTTTGTTTTTTTCACTTTTTATTACAGTTATAGTGTATAGACTGGAAAGAGCAAGAGAGTTGGGGGATGACATGAAGCAGAGGGCCGCAGGTCGGATTTGAACCCTGCTCCGCTACAGGACTCAGCCAACGTGGGGCGAATGCTAGAGACCGCCCCAGTTGAAATGATTTTCTATGAGTTTGTGAAGGCCTTCGACACAGGCGGAGACAGTGTGTTTGCCTCTGCTCTGCTGCTGTTTGTTGAGTGCACTACCCTCCCAACAAGCCTGTGAAGACCGCTTCTGTGTTTGTTTGCAGATACCTTCTCAAAAACGTATTTCACACTCAATTGACCTGCTGAAAAATGCTGAATCCTTCAAAAAGTCTAACTCGCCAGATAAATGTTGGTTCAAGTCTGTCACTAGCCTGTTTGCAACTAAATTTGTATTATTGCAACACCCAAAGAAGGCTGAACAACTGACAATCACACCATCTAAAATTATCACAATCACAAGATCTAATGGATTGAATCCAATCAAGGGTCACACACACACATAGTGTCTATATAAAGTACAACTAATTTGAATGTTTAAAATAATGTGTGGTGGGTGTTAACCAGTTTATGTCTCAGGAAATGTAATTACAACATTGTGTATTGACCCAAAATAAGTTGGAGGATTTGTTTCCAAATTCAGCTGAGGCTTTAATGTCATTTATTTTTCAAGTATTTGGTCACAAAACAGAGCATTGATCAAACTGAAATGTTAACCTGATGATGGCGTTACATTAAACAACCCTAGTCAAGACCAGGGTTAATGGTTGACCGCCTGACTGATGAACTGACCTACATAAATTCATAACCCTAGCAGACAATCAAAAACAAAGCATTAGAAGTGCACTTCAGTCAATTAATATGTACTGTGCTATAGAGCTTCTTTCCTTTCAGTGTCAGGTGTCAGCAACAGCTGTTTGCTATGCACTGGTGTGCCCCACAGATGACTTTAAACAGAAATTAAAGACTGAGGCCAATTAATATTAGGCCAATGTGCTACTACCAGACAAGTTTCCAACAAGTCTTCAGACTCCCCATCTTCCACCCCACAGTACAACAAGCAGCCGGTGTAAATAGATGATGTTGGCTTGGCTAGTACCGTTCCCTAGACATTCCTTTGATCTGAATGGAAGGCTATTTTAACGATCTAAGCGTTGTACTTAGTGTCTTCATCATAATCATAGGTGTGTTTTAGGCGTAACATGCAATAAACCAATCAGAGTGTCATCTCCCATTCTCTTTAAAAGCCAGGCACGTTTTTACCTTGGTGCATTGCTATTATGATGGCGGATTTGCTAAGCAGGAAGTAGTATTTAAACATAACTTATTTTCCATATGTTTACGTTTTAAGCAGAACTCCGTAGTAAAACCCAGTAGAAATCCACTCCCGCTCTGCAAAAGGCAGACTAGTGGAGATCCGGGCACTCACTGCCAGCGCACTGTTTGGAAATGAATGTAACTGCTCCGTTCTGCTATTGTTGAAGCTGCCCATGAACCTCTTACTTATACTGTACGTAGACAGTCTTGGGTGAAAACTCAGCGTAAAGCATAGTGAGGGAAAAATAAATAAATAAATACATAAATAAATAATATAAACTTTTGAAGCGCCATGTGGGGAGCACTTGATTGGAGCCAATTTCATCCTACAACAGGACAATGACCCTAAACACACCTCCAAATTGTGCAAGAACTATTTAGAGCAGAAGCAGGCAGCTGGTATTCTATCGGTAATGGAGTGGCCAGCGCAGTCACCAGATCTGAACCCCATTGAGCTGTTGTGGGAGCAGCTTGACCGTATGGTACGCAAGAAGTGCCCATCCAACCAATCCAACTTGTGGGAGCTGCTTCTGGAAGCGTGGGGTGCAATTTCTCCAGATTACCTCAACAAATTAACAGCTAGAATGCCAAAGGTCTGCAATGCTGTAATTGCTGCAAATGGAGGATTCTTTGACGAAAGCAAAGTTTGATGTAAAAAAAATCTTATTTCAAATACAAATCATTATTTCTAACCTTGTCAATGTCTTGACTCTATTTTCTATTCATTTCACAACGTATGGTGGTGAATAAGTGTGACTTTTCAGGAAAACACAAAATTGTTTGGGTGACCCCAAACTTTTGAACGGTAGTGTGTGTGTATATATATATATATATATATATATATATATATATATATATATATATATATATATATATATATATATATATAACAAGTTAATACACAATACTTCTGCATACGTACCAATTGTGCTACTGTTTACAGTATAAGCACAAACAGGTGCCGATTAAGGAGAAGAACAGTAAGAAACTAAGAGGAAAGAAAAGAAAATTAAAAAACATCAGTCAAATTAGAAAGACAAATTAGAAGCAAGAGCAAGTTGATTGTGGATAATTAAAGAAAGATGCCTTAAAGAAACCAAATGAAGTAATGGATCTAAGTGAGCTGGGCAAGGTGTTCCAATCAGATGGCGCTTTAATTTTAATGGCACATTGCCCAATTTATTTAGAAATTCTGGGAACAAAGAAAAAGGGTTACTAAGTATGTCTCAGACTATATGTTGTTTTAGATAAGAAGGATAGTTAGAGAAAATGGATTTAAAATAAACTGTAGTGCCTTCTTGACGTAGGTGACGTAGGCAACTCACATATCAGGCAATGATGGTACTATAATGGCGCATTCTATTTAGTTGGAAGCCAAAGTTGCGATGACCCAATTTGAATGTGTTCCATTTACAAGTCGGTTTTCATTGTTTTCATTAGCTCTAGCCAGGTTAGCCATTGTTAGCAATACCAGTTGGTATTGTGCTGTTTTTTACGCATTATGCTGTTTTTTTGTGCGTACAAACAACATAACATGTCACATGATAGAAGATGGACCGCTCTGCGTGCACGATAGATTTAGTGAGACACAAATAAGGCAGAAGTGCTAATTACTGTATGTTACTACAACTTTCACTACTGTTGATGTACGGAGCACTCGCTGGGATACTCGGTGGATGAAAGGATCCAAGCTCAGAAATCCAAGGTCAGGGGGTGTGTTTTTGACCTCAGAAAATCCCACTTCCGAGGACAAATGGAACGCACTATGAGGACACCTCAGAACAAACCGATAGAGACTATTAGAAGATTTGTTTCAGAGGTATTCCTGTAAATAATATCAGCGTTTATATAATATTGGTAGTAGAAGCCGTGACATAATCCTTTTCCTGACCTGTATTATGAAACAGTTGATAGGATGCTACGGTTAGCCACCTTGTCTCGGCTAGTTTCATAGAAAGCTGTGCAGATTTGGAACAGCTCACCCGGAGACTGAAGGTCGAGGACATTCAGAAACATGTATCTCACTCAAAACAGCATGGATAGTTTTTTCCAAGTTTGGATGTGTGTGGAATCAACAGAGACACAAAATGACACCCCTAATCCCAGAAAAGGTCATTTTTTTCATTATATGGTCTCTTAAAAGAAAGCTGCTCCCCAGATTGCCCAGATGGCACATTGTGTGTCTTAAAGATGTCGTCATGGAACCAATGTGGAGTTTGTTACTGTACAGCCATGTCAATTCCTACCCCCCTCTGCCACTTTGAACCCTTTGTGACATGAACAGTAGCTTCTCATCCTTTAATGTCTTTTCAGGTGAAGGCTTACACTGTTGTTGTGTTTTTAATCTCAACATGCAGTTGGATTAACTAATAATGGAAGAAACTGCATCTCCTAATATATTTGTATGAAGTTTTCCCATTAAATTATCCCTCCTACCTCCTTTAACTCGTTGATTTCCCTCTTCCTTATCTTGGAACATTTATTCAACCTCCTCTCCATCTTTTATCTCTCACTTCAATTCATATACTCTACTGCCCCCTTTTCAACAAAGCCTCCTTTTTTTTCCAAGCGCCCATCTTTCTTTCCCACCAATTGCCATTTTTTTTTCTTATTCACCTCCTTTACCTTCCCACGGATTTCAAATAATGTGTATGTTGCATCGCCGAACCATAGAAATGCTTTCTGTTGTCAAAATTGAGGGGGGCTGCATCCAACAACTTTCCACAACAAGCAATCCTATAAGCAAGCCAACTTTATGAAGCAGTTTGGCAGATGTACATGTTTGTTTTTCGTTCTTCACATCACTACTCTGTTTGAGAGTGGGCATCCTTTTCACAAGTTGTTCAGTCTCTTACCTCTTCGTGACTGCAGCATTTTTGCGCCGTCTCCCGTTGAGGATGTACATATAGTATATATCGACAATGTTTTGTGTTGGCGTTCTAAACTCCGGTGGATTTCTGAGGACTAGGGTTAACTGCTCCTCAGATCTCTGCAGGGTAAATCCAGACAGCTGTCCAATCTAAGTTTTAAAACAACCTTTGAATGTACACATGTTCCACCAAAACAAGTTCCTTCCCGAGGCTATTTTTGAAGAGGCATCAAGGCTTCTTCCGATGCTTCGCACCGCCCAAGATGATTGTTATTGATTTAAATAAATGCTCATTAACCAGAGCAAGTTTTTCTTCCATCCAGGAATGCTGTGTGGACTAGTCAGACCCTCCTTTGAAACACTGTGGAGGAAGGTCTGGCAATGCAAAGGCAGTAATATCACGTTTGTTTCAAACACACCCCGCCCTTTATTCCCTAGAACATTCCCTTTCTTTTTCCAAACAACCCACTCTGCCTTCTCTGACTACTAATCATTTATCCATCCCCACTAGTCTCTAGCCTTCATTTGCCCCAGTGTGTGTCTGTGTGTCTGTATTTACATCCCTGGCATCCTGCCAGTTCTCGGAGTTGCGTCTCGGGTCCCTGTGGTTAGCCAATCAAAAGTCCAGAGGGGGGGAATGGTATTGGTGTAATGCACCATCATCATGCAGGGCCATCACCCCCCAGGGCGACCACTGCTTTCCTTCCATGAGTGTGTTTGTGCAGATGCTAAATAGTAAATTCATGCTGATTTGATTGTGCCTCTATGCCTTTGATGTTAACCATGACAACAAGTGCCAATTACTGGGACTCCCGTTTGGACCAAACCAGCATGTCAGCTGCATTCACACTGACGTCAGATTATGACAACAAGATAGATAATGACATGTCTGTTCCCCTGCAGTATTTACTGATGAGTCCACTTCCTTCAACACTGTAACAGCTATCTAATTGTTCTCCCGCAAGCTCTGGGTCCTTTCTCTGCACAAATCCAAAAAGTCATATGTGACACAGTCAAGAGCTCAAAGCGATTTCTAATAGGAGAAGCTGCTATGTTATGTAAGAGGGACGGTTCAGTAATTGGGTTAACTTTGTTTCGTCAACTCCTCTCCAGTGCGTCACGCTTCATCACTGAGCCGGCAGGGCCCAAGTCCAAAAAGTAAACCACTCTGCAAGCTCCATTAGACCATATTAAGAAAGATTAAGGCCACCATTTTGACGCTTGTAACTGAGGGGATGCCCTGGTATTCATTTGTAATGACTGATTCTCTGTTTTTGGTTCAGCAAGAGGGATTAGTCAAATGGTTCCACTCTGTCTCCCTCCTACCTTCAATCCTGCCCCCTTCTAAAGCGTACTGTAGCTGTGATTTGTCCTTCTCCCATCACAGATGCTTCCCAGAGATAGCTTTAAAGCAACGGACAAGTTAGCTGCTTTGCGAATATGCTCAAAGACATGAAAATCCTGAGCCCTATTAATCTGCTAGCTTTGAATCTCTTCTCTGCACCCTTTTTGCCCTCTGCCTCTCTGCAGTCTTTTATTTTTCCATTTTACTTCGTTTCATGCAAGTGTAGTGAAGGGGATGGCATGATGTTTAGTGAATTATTCAGATCCAGGGAGCGAAAGCTGAGGCTGCTGCCACTCACCAGGCCTGGCCCCTGTACTGGACCCCCAGGGATATGCATGAGCCTCCTCTCTGCCTCACACTGATTCACATGCACATGGACATATAAGCACACTCACAGGAACCTGTGTACATGGAGGGGCAAAGGAGGTACAACACATTTGCAAAGTAAAACTGCAAAGCTAAAGTGTAAGTGATAATGATTTTTTTATATATAAAATTGCATTATGCTGATATTGCATATGCACATGGTGAATGGTAATGTAAATTAAGCAGACAACTGTAATTTTGGTTGGATGATGTCATGATAGTCTCTACAAGCTACAATGTTCATTTTACACCACCTGAGTGTGCTAGCAGACGAAAGAATAATACTAATGATTCTGGTTCTTTGGCCCATTACTAGTAGTGGTCCTACAAACTGACTGGTCAGTTTGTAGAACAGAACAGTTAAATGCTTGGCAATGTGGCCATTAGCATTGTGTGTTGTGGGTAGAAAAACATGCTCTGGTTTATTGGCATGTCTGGAAACCAATTACAATCGTCTTGGGCGGTGCTAAGCGTCGGACAGAGCCACGGTGCCTCTGCAAAATAGCCTCAGGAAGGAACTTGTTTTGGTGGAACATGTGTATGTTCAAAAGTAGTTTTAGCCGTGCAACAGAAAACTCAGATTGGACAGATAGTCTAGCTAGCTGTCTGGATTTACCCTGCAGAGATCTGAGGAGCAGGTAACCAAAGTCCTCAGAAATTCACCAGAGTTTAGAACGCCAACACAAAGAGGACGGTGACGTACATCGGGCCAAAATGAGGGACATCCAGAGGAATTTCCAGCGCCACCTGAGCAATCCAGGAAACGTCTTTGATATGTAGACTATCCAGTTAGCAACGATGTTTCCTCTATTTTGCAAAACCACTAAGTAACTTCATTTGAGTGTTTGCTGTTGTATTTTTTTTAATGTCCATTTCCCTGGAAGTCCAGAGTTCTCGTGAGAGTACAATTTGAATTTAATCAGGAAATTACTCTGGCATTGAGTAATGCTGCTCATTAACTATGCCATTGTAACCGAGCTGCCCCAATCACATCGGTGTATCTGATATAAGCGAGCTGAACAGATGACAACAGTTTAATCTACCAGTTAGCTCCGCTGGTAGCTAAGTGTTTGGGGCTCTGGATACATCACCCCATGTGTTGTTGTGATTGGTCGTATTGTTATTTTGAGATTTTTTGATTTTGAAATGCACGCTTGGTGCCGCCCCTCGAGACGGGCAACTTCCATTACTCGAGGCCAGACCCTTAGTCATTTAGATTTAAGTCTGGATTTCCATGCTACATGTAAATTACTATTACTGATAAATAATTGTGTAGGTTAGACAACATGAAATGGATTTCATCCAACATGAATCATTGATTTTGTCTCGCGGGATAGGCTGATTTGGTTTGTTTAAAAACTTCTAAGGCTGCAGTTCAGCATAAGAAATAAGTAAGGTACAGAGCTGAATGGAAATGAGATTGTTTCAACAGGTTTTTATTGTGGTGGTTATATAGTTAATGTCTCATGTTCCTCCCTCTCTTGATATTACATGCCAGAGTCAAAGCGTGGCTTGCCAATCAACTCCTGTGAGTTTTCAAGCAGAAACAAATCACATTTGGACGAATTAGTGAGTTTTCTTTATTATTCAGAAATTAAACTAATTTGATGCATTTGTCTTTGTAAATCCGCCCTCTTGTTGTTGAATGAAAGCAGTTGAGCGTGGGCATGTGAAGAAATATGTATAATAATAAAAAATAATGCTGATTATTAATAAGAGCGTGTGGCTGCTGACTGACACGCTGTTTACCGAGTGTTTTCTCTAAGGCACCGACACCCTGCTTTCCCCTCCAACATAGCCCCAGGCAGGACTTAGTTCAGACATACACACACACACACACACACACCAATAGACTGTCTAAACCCGTCTGAATGAATGACGGTGATAGATAAACAAGGTTTTTGAAAATCCAGAATCCTCTCTTGAGGTTCAAGAACAGTGAGGGAGAAGAAGCTGATGGAAAAGATTCACAAAGGCTCTTGAATAAGCTTGAGTAGCGTCTCTAATTATATTGATGGTAAAAGGAAAAGCAGAGTTATAAGCTCAGTAAACGAAACAAAAACTCTGCTGGCACAGGTTGCAGTCAATAAGGAACTCTGCCGGAGTTCCACTTGCATATATTTACCTCCTTTTACTTTCTCTTTCACTTTCCAATGCCCTGCTCTCACTCTGTGTGTGTGTGTGTGTGTGTGTGTGTGTGTGTGTGTGTGCAGTCAGGCTGCAGGCACTTCTCTTCTTCGACATTACAAATGAGCTCCAGTGCTCGGCCCAAAAGCTCCCTTTTAATCTTTTGCCCCTAAGAAGGATGACAACATTTATAAGTAGGCAGAGTTGGACAGGGCAAAAGAAAAAGGAAAAAAAACAACATCTCCTCTTATTGACGCTGCCGAGTTTCACTCGGCCCCCGCAGCTATGATGCACACACATGCGCCAGAGATTTGTCTCTCCGCGGAGCCACGGCCCCTGTAGCTCTTAGAGATGAAGAGTGGATTCCCTTCCACCCTGTCGATTTTTCTCCTCATTTCTTTATTTGTCTTCCAGGCCGGGACTCTTTCATTTCCTGTTGGCTCTCTCGTGTTATAAAACATGAAAGGTGTTTCCTTGAGTTTCTGCAGGTTTCACCAAGTCAAAATTAAGACTGTTATGAATGGACCTTTATCACAACATCAACTGTGCCCTAAATTCAGTTGTTTTTCAAGCCAAGTAGCGCTAAACCTGCACTTCCCTTAGCTGAAGATAAAATCTCTTTTATGTCTGTGGTACAAATCTCAAAGAAGTCACGTCGATAACACAAAAGCTGATTGGCTGCAATATAAGTTGCATGTATGTGAAATTGTATTTGGACTAGTGAAAGAAAGAACAGCAAACCACAGAATAAAAAGAAATGAGAATTAGTAGTAGCGTTCAATGGATGTAGGGCAATGAAGACCTGTTTAAAATGATTAAACCCTTGTGTTGTCCTTCGGGTCAAAAAAGTTTTTTTCAGGGTTTGTGTGTGTGCGTGTGTGTGTGTGTGTGTGTGTGTGTGTGTGTGTGTGTGGATTAATGGATAATGACTGACTTTCAAAGTTTAGTCAACATGAGCATTAGTCAGCCACTCTCAGAAATATAATGAAACACCCAAAAGTCAATGATCCTTAATTTAATTTGTGAAGATTATTATTTATGGAACCATCTGTGTTATCTATACATTTCTTGTTGAATCCAAAGTCACCAATCTCCTCTGGTGTGAAGGTTTTTTTCTATGTTTTCCTACTGTGAGGTTAGGCTATATCATCTGCTGCGCATCTTCACCCGGGGAGGGATGGCACAGAAGGGAAATCACTTCTTTTAATCAGAATTATAAATCTGACAGCCTGTAGCTGCTATCTCCCTGCACATCTCACACCATACTTCTTCAGCAAGGCCCCAAAGACAGGTTGGATTAGAGAGGAAGGCCTATCAGATACACAGCAAACCCTGATATAGAGATCCTATATGCTTCACCCAGAAACAGAATCCTCTCTGTAAAAATTGTTAATATTGCAGTGTTGTGTAAAATTCAGCTACAGCTAGACTAGTCAGTTGTTACACATAATATATTCATGATAGGATATACAAATCAATCCTTATTGCTCTGGTTGTCTATATGGGAAGCTCTGGAAGATTTTATCAGACATGAATAAAATGATGGTCCAAATAAAAATGAGAGGGAATGTAGGGAAAAAAACACTTTTTTCACACAGCAATGACGTGTTCGAAAAGAACTTTGATTTTGGAATCCTTGTGGAAAGTCTTGTGCATAAGTTTTCACACAACCCCTGTGAGGTTATGATCACGTGTTGAGGAGAACACCATTAAATGGACACACACAAACACACACACACAAAGTCTTGACACTATGCATGACAGGGCTTGGTAAAATGGTGAAAGAGACATCTCAGTGTATAATACAGCTGTCTAGGGTAAGATATGACTCTCGTTAGGACTTTAGCAACTAATGAGAGGTTAGGAGAACTATCCTGGTTTACTATGTCTCTCATCCAGTGATCACAACCAAGGAGGTTAGAGGAGACCAGTCTTTAACGCATACAGTTACTGACACCTACATGTGACCTTTCACAAGCAACACTACACACCTTCCCCTGACTCCTCACCCCTTTACATAACCAAATGAGTATACATTACAAACTTTTGTGAGGTGAGCAAGGAGAAAGGGCATAAGGTTGAATACAGTACTTTAGAAGTAGGAACCAATGCTTGTGGATAATAATGTCTCAGATCACAGGAGTAAGTACGACCATCTCAGAGATTACACAAACACAATAAGTGGCAAAGTTGCAATGCCAACATAAACAGCTCCTGTCTGAGGGCGGTAACTCCATGACTTCTACATAGACGAGCTTAGCAAAACTGAAGGGCCAGGTTAGGATATCCTCAGGTTTACTCTCCAACCTCAAACTAATACACGCAGCCTTGACCATGGCTCTTTTGTATTGTTTTCCTCATCCAATCCATTGATGCTAAACTATCACGTGATGTTAAAATGTAAAAAAGGTTTACAATATAGCTCGATTGTTTCAGCCACCACTCAGGTCATGCATATAGGTCATCCTAGCACACTCACCATCTTTATTCTCCACAAAATGATGGTCCATTTTGGTTTCCATTGTGTTTTGGTGGGGACACACACAAACACACACACACACACCCTCTCACCAAAGGCTCATAATATGAATAACACTTTATGTAGCAATCACAATCACACTTATGGACTACACGCTTGGTAAAATGGTGAAAGAGACATCTCAGTGTATAATACAGCTGTCTAGGGTAAGATATGACTCTCGTTAGGACTTTAGCAACTAATGAGAGGTTAGGAGAACTATCCTGGTTTACTAACCTCAAATAATAACTTGATGCTCCATATAATAACCCATTCAGTTTTACAGAACTAACACTGTATCTCTGATACTTATTTTTTTCAAATAAAAGTTATCCATCTTATTAATAACTCACGTATTTAAAATGTGAAAAAATACAAAATAGCTGATGTAAATCAGGTTATTACATAAGGATTACAGGACACACATCAATGTGGGTCATTTCTACTTTGCCTTGGAGCTCCGCAGAATGGCACAGATTCCCTTCCCTTCTTCTTTTTGTCTTCTTCCATTGGTTGGCTGGGCCAGGCACTACTTGCCCTCTGTTGACACTCAGGCGCGCCCACGCCTCTTAGCGCTCTCCTGGTCCCCCACAGGGAGGAGCGTACTTATAATTCATGTAACTCTTACATGACCTCTCACATGACCACACTCATAACAGATGTTTCACAACCTATGTCTCTCATCCAGTTTATCATGTGTTAACACAAGGAGGTTAATGATCTAATCACGCTTACACACATATTGCAATGAGCACCATTGTACTTTAATAAAGCATACACACACTGAGATGAGTACCATTCCACATTACCTATAAACATGTGACCTTTCAGTAATGACAATCCTTTTTTACCAGAACTGTCTACACACTTGACAGTCCTTGTAAGTTATTCACTGCGTGACCCTAGTTACATTATGTTATTGACTTTGTTGGAATACTCTGCTAACATGTCTTTGCTGCAAGTCAAAACCAATATACCCTGTTTAGTTATAATAAAAAAAGTCATTACAATTGATTGATTTAATCAAAACCACGGTGTATCATTATTTTATTGTATTTATGCACATTAGCATGTTAACTTTAATTATTTCATCACATTAGGCTTGTAATTGACCGGACACAGCCATTTGTGATAAAGTATTGTGTTGTGAGGAGACGCAGTGGAGAAAAAGGGCATTTTTTTCTAAGGTTGAATAATTTAAAAAGTATTAATGAAATTAGAAAGTTGAATATTACCTTAAATTTAGGTGACCAATGCATATTATCAATACCTAATAATGTGTGTTATAATATTGTATATGTATGTTCATTCAGATGTATATTCATCTTGTACTGACAGGAGTAATAGTACTTTCAGAAACTAGTATGAAAAAGATTACACAAACACAATAAGTGGCCATTACAAAAAATGTTGCAATGCCACAACGGATAAAAAAATGACAGACTGGCGGTGATATGGATATTCCACTGGGCTCGTCTGTGCTGCGTTCAGGCTGCACAGGGCCTGAAGTTAACTTTTTTGATGAAAAAAAAACACTTGCCACAGTAACTTTTACCAGCCAGTTTTTTTTTTTTTTCTCACAAAAGGTGAAAAACAGGAATCACATGGACGTTCTGAAACAGCAGCCGCATCCTCTCCAACTGCGCTGCTGTCATGGATCGCAGAGGTCTCCTCCAGAAGTACAGTCTTTGATACTCTACAACTTATCATGGGTAGGTGGCTTTTTGATGACATGTGGTCCTTAATTGCTTCTAATTGTACGTTTTTACATTGTACTGCAGCACATTTCTTCTATACTACTGTCAGAAATTAGCACCTTTCGAACCTTGCCAATGTTGCCAATTGTCCACTTTATATTAAAACATTTTCTTTGACTTTTCTTTGACTCATACTCATCTTTTTGTTGGTTGTTCGTTTCAGCCGGCCTCTTTACCCCAGTAATGTGCCGCTTCATTTTTCGCTAAAATCCAACGAAATGGCGGACTTTTTTTGAAATGTAAAAGACCAGTTGCAAAAAAAAACCTTATGAATCACTCAATTATCATTGGCTACCTGCCAATGTGGCCGGTGGATTGACAGTGTTACCCGGCAATTGCTAAATTCAGCCGCATTTGCCGTGTGGTTGGGTGTTAATTTAAGGCCCTGAGGCTGCGCCGCGGTTTTGTTCTGATTGGCCAAAGTCTTCCATCACGGTCTACATTATCTAAAGCCTGAAAGTGCAGCAGTCTAGTTTCTCTCAGAACATTTAAATTACAAGATGCTGAAAGGTTATTATGGAATTTTTGGCCAATGATGCTAAAAATGAATTGCGTGAGAGTGAGAATGTGTTGGACCCAACCATGTTTTTAGTGGGTGTCTGAAATCTGGTTTGGTCATTGCCTATATAGTTTGCTATTAAATAAACACTATGTAGGAAATAGTGAGTGAGTGAATGAGGGAACGGTTTCGAACACAGCCACTGAGATGACTTCAAATCACCAGAGAGAAAGTAAAATGGGTCGTATATTAAAAAAATAATTACAAGCCATATAGAAACTATGAGACACTATTGGTTTAAAGTTGTTGACGGGAAAAAAAACTTAATTAATTTGAAAGAAGTCATTTCAAAGTGCAGCACGGCCTGTTTCCATTTATAAGCAGAGTCAGACCATGAACTCACAAGATTCTGATGTGGTAAACAACTTTAATTAAGCATCTTCCTCTCTCTTTTTCATTCCTCTTGTTTGTCTCCACTTAAACATTAAGTGTACATATTACAAATACATTTAAATCTGCTACAAGCCTACAACAAATACTGTATATAGGGATTAGTGTACCACACATGCAGGCAAGGGCGTAGGTTTTGTTTCAGGATTTTTTTTTTTTTTTGAGGGGGGAGATTATAACCAGGCGGTGTAGGGATCCTCCCTCATACACTGAAAAAAATGATAAACGCAACACTTTGGTTTTTTTGCCTCAATTTTTCATGAGCTAAGACTTTTTCTATGTACACAAAAGGCTTATTTCTGTGTTAGTGAGCACTTCTCCTTTGCTGAGATAATCCATCCACCTCACAGGTGTGGCATATTGAAGTGCTGATTATACATTAGCATGATTATTGCACAGGTGTGCCTTAGGCTTGCCACAAAAAAGGCCACTCTAAAATGTGCAGTTTTACTGTATTGGGGGGGATCCGATTTGTCAATTAAGATTCAGAAATTCCCCCAGAAGCAGACTTTCCATATTCAGGCTGTGAATATGTGCTGTAGCTGCTTGGAAAAATGTTAGCTTTGTTTTTCTTGATTTGCTAAACTCTTATGATGGCTGAAACTTTTTTGTTGGACTTCACATTGACAAAGTGTGACAAAAGTGGAAAAAAAGCGACATAACTGTAAAAAATATATATATATATATATATATATATATATATATATATATATATATATATATATAGCCTGTCAGCGGCAAAAACAGAACTGAGGACCAAACTGACGATGCACCACCCCCAATTTGCGGAGATTGTTGTCCATATCAGTCACTTACACACAAAAACATAGCAAAAAAGGGTCCAGGTAGAAAAAAACGGCAGTTACCTTTAATAACTCCTTTACATTCATGTGCAAACAGCTTAAGTTGGTGCCACTGCAGTGTGAGCTCTGAAACTGTAATGTTTCTCCTCTCCTTGAGGCCCAATTAAAAGTTTGCTTACACCCCCTTAGAGTCCAGTCCACTAAATATTTAGATGATTAATTACCACTAAACTGCAGGAAGAACAACAACAAACCACGGACCAACCATCTAGAAACAACTTCATTGGGGATAGAGCTTTTGAACAGCTTAATGTGGTGCGTGATGCACCGTTCTCTATGATGCTCTGCTGTCTCACTATGAAACATTAATGCACATTGTTGTTTTCTCCAGCTGAATGCTTTGTGCTAAAACATTTGCATTAAAGCAGTTATTGCATTTTAGCCACTTGAAATGCAAACCGTGATTACTCACTGCTGTTCGAAGGTGAATCAACATTTCTTTTGTTGAACCACATGCGCAATCGGTTTGGTTTTGCATTGCCAGCATTCGGTTCGGTCTCTGCTCACTGAAGTGACAGCACGTTAATCTAAACCCAGAATTTCTCCCTTACACACATACCTTCAGTGTTGGTTATTACTTTGTTTGTGTGTGTGTGTGTGTGTGTGTGTGTGTGTCTAACACGCTAGAAAGGCTATGGAACAGCCAGTCAAAATAAGTGAGGATCAAACTCGCCTCCCTGATGAAAGCAGAAATAAAAAGTAATGCTTGGGTCAAGTGCTTTTGTCATTTGTTACACAGACACACACACACACACACACACACACACACACACACACAAACATATCAATAAGGGAACAGCCGGCCTGCTGGCGCGCTCTTCCCCCCGACACTGTAGCATGTTGGCCATGTTATCCAGGATATGTGTGCATGTACTCCGAAACTTGCAGAGCGTAAACAGATGTTCAAAATGCTGTCGGCATCTCCTGCTGTGTCCCTAACCTCAACATCCCCCGCCCACCTCCTCCCCTCCACACTATCCCCTCCCTTTCATCCATCTCCATCTATTTTTATCTATCTCTCCCTCCATCGCTCTCTCTCACTCTTTATTAACTTTCTTCTCCTCCCTTTCTCTCTCTCTCTTTGACACAGTGAATAAGAGGAACTCGTTGCTTATCTCCCCCCCCACACACAAACACACAGACATACACACACACACACACTTAACCCCCCTCCCCCCTCTGGGCTTGTTATGGTGTGGCGCGCCAATGACAGATAACGACCGAGCTAATGAATTTCTAAACTAATCTATATTTGTACACAGTTCACAAGGGGCCAAGCACGCAGATGAGAGAAAGGGAGGGAGTGAAAGAGGGAGGGAAGGAGGGAGAGAGAGAGCAGGGGGGTTGGGGAGGGGCAGGCAGCCAGTCAACATTAATGAAAGAGGAAAGGTGAGGCTGACTAACAGAGGCTGAGCTAAATAATGGAGGCATCATTTTGGGGTCTGGTGAGGTGTGCTGACTGCCAACTGAGTCTAAATGAGAGCTACAGTCTGAAACCTGTATACCTAAGTATATCTATCAAATAAGCCAGAGGAAACCAATCAGTTAACTAAACTTCAGGCATTAAGGAAATTAAATCTGGATGTCCTAAATTTTCTCTGAAACCTAACACGCAGTACCTAATGATAAAGATACTGAATGGCACAACCAATCCAACCTTTGAGAGACCTTTCTGACCAGTCCCAAGCCAAAGCTACACCAAGGGATGCATCAATGTAAAGAGCAGTCCTGTTGGTTATGAAGATGAATATGGTGCACAATGCGAGAGCTTGATGTGAATAGTTGTGGCACAAAAATCTAAATTTGTTCAAATTATTCTCACATATTTAAGCTGAATTAGAAGTCAAAGAAAGATAAAAATCAGAGCTCTGGTGGGACACAGAGAGCCCCACCCCCATTAGAAGCAGCCCATCCTCTGGCCAGGACCAGAGCATTGCCTCGCTGCCCCCCTGGATGTTATGCTGAGTTTTGCATCCCTGCCAAGAATTGCATCCACTCGGGCAGCAACAATAATTTCTTCAGACTGCAAAAAAAATAAAGTCTACAAGCTCTTGCATTTTGCACCATATTTACCTTCATAGTTGTTCCCCAGAAGCCCCATTTTTGTTCATGGACATTTGAAATCAGCTGTCAAACTGGGATGTAAGTTTCCACCGTGGGTGCATTTGCTGATTGCTTTTCCTATTCCCTTTTATATACAGATTCAGCTGAAAATATTGGTGGTGTTTTCAATCTTTGCCTTTTCAAAGAAATATATTTTATATTAAAATCTTAGTTGTTTGGAGCTAACTTCATTCCTTTCCTTTACACTGAAAGCATATTTCTCCATTGTTATGAATGTTGTTTGAAATCCTTCCATGCTTTAAGTACAATTCTCCACTTGGATACACAACATTAGAGAGCTGATTTATGTTTAGCATTTTCTCATTGGGCTTTTCATTTTAAGTGGGTTTGATGGACAGAACTGCAGGCTACTACACATCATCACTAGGGCGTTTGATGTATTGACTAATCTAAATCTAGCTGTAATATTTGAAATTATAATGAACTTCTTCACAGGCTCAAAAAGGCAATACAATAGCTATATCATTTTGTAAAGTCTCCTTAAGTAACCCAAGTTTTGGACGGAGCTTAAGGGTGCGGTGTCTGAGTATTAGCCACTGAGAGTTTAGCACGAGTATGGAAGTATATTGATGACAAAAGATTTGAAAGAATTAATACTATAAATAAAATTGATTTGAAAGAGCACAAAACAAATTAGTGCACGATTTAATCTTCAAGTAAACATTTGAGAGACACAGATTTATAGGACCAATATTATCATCAATCACCAAAATTATTTGTGCCTGAGAGAGGACATAATTGTAAGCAAAACAGATAAGCAAGAGGAATTGTGATTGTACATTTGAGGCGGCAACAGGAACAGCATGATCCCTAAGGGCACACTTAAAGTAAGAGCAGAGGATGACCTGGAAGTAAAGAGTCATCCTTAATTTTTTTTTTCTAAATAAGAGTAAGAGTTGGGGGAATGGCAACAACTAGATCTTAAAAATCTAAATTGACAATAAATGTCAAATAAATAAAATGTGATGTTAGTCAGACTACTCCTGTGAGTCTAATTAATTTAAAGGTAGCCTACTATATATATATATATATATATATATATATATATATATATATATATATATATATATATATATATATATATATATATAAGAATATGATTTTCTAGTGTATTTTCTGAACCAGATGTAGAGTTTTCTTCTTTTAGGGGCTGTTTAGTATTTATGGAATGGACCATTGGAGGAAAATAGGTCATGTCTTTATTCTTTGTTGAGGGAAGGTCATCCATCTTTTTTTATTCTAGGTGGAGGATCACCCAACTGTTGTATTCATGAAAACAGCAACATTTCAAAGTGGCGTGTTTGGTGCATATGTTTCCATGTAGCTCCATATCTCTCTCTCAGTCTCAGCCCCCAATTCATAGGAGTCCCTCACTGTTTAGTCCGCCAGACTGAGCTGTAGCTTTGTGCGATTTCCCAAACTGAATAAATCCTGGCCGCACATATAAACACAAATCTGCTTTGCTAGTTGCATTGTGTTGCAACTAAGACATCTGCTGAAAAATATAGTTGTATTCATTAGCATGATTGCCACACTACTTAGTTTACTATTGAGGGTGGGGGGTTAGTACTTTGAACATAACATCACCCGACATCGCATAGAGCACCTTTGAGCTTGTACCCAGAAAAAAGAGCTAAAAGTTTCCAATAGAGACAAAATCTTAGGTATGTGGGAGACAGGGTCAGTTATATACAAAAACAAGTTATCGGCATACAAGGCGAGTCTGTGTTCTGACCCCCTGCGGGTTGTCCCTACAAATGAGGGTGAGGTTCTGAGTGCAATTGAGAAAGGTGCAATAGCTAGAGCAAAAAGCAAAGGTGAAAGTGGAAAAACCTGGCAAGTTCCACGGGACAGGGTAATATAGTCAGATTTGAAATTATTAGTGTTTTTAGAGGCTAGTATACAATGTATGTATACAAGAGGTGTAGCTAAGATATGAACGTATCTCCAAAGCTTTAACAGTAACTTTGCCAAAACCTAAGGGCCTTTATGAACCACATGCTGTGGGGTCCTTCCCCTCTTTTAAGAGAAGGGAAATTGAGGCTCGTCTCAGTGTGGGGGGAAGAGAGCCAATAGCAGTAGGGCCAGTTTCTTGTGAATTGTTTTGTAAAATTCAGGGGGAAAGCCATCAGGGCCAGAGGCTTTGACTGACTGTAAAGACTTGTTAGAGCATATGATCTCATCTAATGTTACTGGAGCATCAATTTACTCAGCCAGTGTGGTTTCAATTGTTAGTATCTCAGAAATTCTACCATCACATCATAATTATTTGGGGACTCCGATATGTAAAGTGAGGAGGAATACATTTTAAAAACAGAGTTGATCTCCATAGGGTCACTTGTAAGAGTTCCAGGAGGGCATTCAACGTGAGATATAGATCGTCCAGCTGCATGGCGTTTTAGCTGATGAGCCAAAAAGTGACTGGCTTTGTCACCAAACTCATAATACGTCCCACTAGCGTAGTAACAGCCGCTCAAATGTGCCTGTGGATTAAAAATCAAACTCTGCTTGAAGGTTGAGGCGTTGTTTATAGAGTTCATGAGGAGTCGGAGCATATTGGCGGTCCAGGCTGAGAATAGCATTGGAGAGTTCCTCCTGTCTAGCGTTCCTAATTTTAGGTTGATGTGATGAGTGAAACATAATCTGCCCTCTGAGATAAGCTTTGAGTGTTTCCCATTATAAAGAGTAAGATATGCCATCTGTTTTTTTTCAAAAAAGGAAATTGTCAATAGATGTAGGGATAAAGTCATAAAAGGCTGGGTCAGAAAGAAGTAGAGAATTGAGTCTCCGAGTGTCTTTACAAATGGAGGAAATAATTATGTCAAGGGCCGGGGGAGCATTATCAGAAATGACAATGGGTAGATATTCAGAGTGTGTTACCATTGGGAGTAGAGAGCAATCTACAAAAAAAAATCTACGCGGTAATATGTATGATTGACATGGGAGAAGAATGAATATTCACTGGATTGAAGGTTATGAAATCTCAAATCAACACATCCACGTTGGGCCAGAAAATCAGAAAAACATTTTGACATGGCAGAGGAAACACTAGTACGTGACCTGTGCAGGGTCCATGACATAATTTAAATTCTGCTATTAAATTAAATTCTATTGATCTGCATCAATAGATTATTCTACAACAGTAGCATGGCTACAAAGCATTTTTGAGTATTCATATACCAAAATTCCTATTTATTTCTTCTTGTAAAATGCTGACATGTCTTTGATTATTCATCCTTGGCCCTTGGTTGTATGCATAGATGTATTCAACCAAATCTATCTCTAGCTCACCCAGTAGAGTGTGAGTCCTTGGCCGCGGCTCGGGTTGAAATCCAACCTGCGCCCCTTTGCTGCTCTCTCCTCCCTTTCCTGTTGATTCACCGTGACTGTCTAATCAAATCAAAAGCCCAAAATTTTTTTTCAAAAAACAAATTTGGGGAAACCACTCCCATCATTTTAGAACACATTGTTTTATGTAATGGGGTTGTTTGTGTGTGTGTGTGTGTGTGTGTGTGTTTTAATTAATTTCTTATCACCAGCTCACCCTCAGATATAACACAGTGGTGAAGGAGATGTGGTGGAGGCCAACATTCCCAAAATATAGCCCGGCCTGTATATCTAGAATGCGTCATATTACAAAAAGTAAAGATCTCAATTGCCAATCGACTGTGTCTTTAGCAGAAGCAACCTCTACTCACAGACGGCATGAAGCATTCTTTCAACCGTCTGCCGTTGTTCCACTCCTGGTCAGTCGTGATGCCATAATGCCTTGCCAATTATACAATTCAATTATTTGTCTTTTATAGGCTTCAGCAGTCAGGTTTATTTGTGTTTTCAGGCAATGTCAAATGAACGTGCACAGTCAAAGTAAACAGAGAAAAAATGATTTGGAATAAAATAAACTAACAGAGTGAGGGAAGTGAAACAAAAGCAAAGGTTAATTTGACGTAGCAAATTAATACAGCATTTAAAAGCGGCATAGAAATGTCTCTTTTTTCATGTAAAGAAGAAAGAGCAAAAGTGACAGAGAATGGTTCAAACTCAATATGAATGTCCTGAGCTAAAAATAACACCATGAAAGGGGGCATAATGTTCTATCCTGTTAGATTGAACTAAAGTGCCCTTTTGAAAGATTTTTCTCCACGTTGTTGTTTATCATCGGTCGGGAGAAGGAATGCCCTCCCCAATACCAATTTCAACTAAAACACCCAACAGAAGACACTAGTGACAGATTTACTGCTGGTGCCCCTTCTACCTCAAGCCCTTCCCTGGCCCTTTGCACACCATTGCCATGTCTAGGACTGTTTTTGAGAATAACTGCTCTCCTGCCCTTGACCGAGGCAGTGGCCCCCCGAGCTGGAGTCGGTCCCAAGGCGCAGGAGACTGGCTGCCCACTCCTAGTTCTAGTTAGAATAGGTCAAATGATGAGGATTAATTTCCTCACAGGGATAAATGAACTGTACTTACTAACCTCCTATGACCCCGGCGCCCGGTCGACTGTAGGCCCCATATACAGCAAGGGCATCATACCCATAATAGCATAATAACTTTGGACTCATTGTGGGGTAGGTGGGATTTCTCCCATTCTGGACCATATATTATATACCAAAAATGTAAAATATATATATATATATATATATATATATATATATATATATATATATATATATACTAAGTGAAGCTCTGTAACGTGAATAGTCTATGGTGCCATAGAAGGATAAAATCCGAGCAGTTGCTGGCTGTATTTAGCTGCTACAGAGCTCCTGGACGGGGGCTACCAGCAGCAGCTGTTTAGCCGCCAGTAGATAACTGTGAGCCGGCTACAGGCACCGCCAGATGGCGGTCCTTTCAGGGGCCGTGGTAGTGGAGTTTAGCCAGAAAAAGTGAGCGTCATGCGGCAATGACAGTTAAGTTTAGGCACCAAAACGACTAGTGAAGTTTAAAAAAGATAGTGGTTTGGATTAAAACACTCCCGAGGAACAAACAAGCGTTTCCTGGGTGAATGTTTTTTTGTTTTTTCCGCATATATTAAACTCCCCTCTCTGGCACTTTTTATGTTGACACCATGTTGTACTATTTCATTTTGATATTATTTTTGCATTGGCTACTGAAGTTCATAAATATGTGTTTTGGCATGGCTGGCCAAGAGGCTCTATATCCATGGTGGCATAGGAAGGGGGATTTAATTCTCGCATGTTTGTTTTTTTACAAATTGCACCCTGAGAACATGTTTAAGACTGAAAAATAGTCTGCACATACTAAACATTTGTTTAAATATTTATTCTATTTATTACCACCAAGGTAAGGTCATGTTTTGAGCATCCTGCTCTTCTTCTTCTTCAGGTTGAGCCTAGCCTCACATTGCTACACCTTCCTCCACAGCGCTGCGACAGAGGGTCTGGCCAGTCCACACAGCATTCCTGAATAGGAGGAAAACGTGCTCTGGTTTATTGGGATTTCTTTCAACCAATCACAATCGTCCTGGGCAGGTACGGTGCCTCTGAAAAATCGCCTCGGGAAAGAACTCATTTTGGTAAAACGTGTACAAAGAGAGGCAAGCTCTGGAATTTAAACAGCTGTCGAGTGTGCGATGAGAATTTCACTCCAAAAAGGTAGGTAAATCTAACGTTGGTCCTAGCTAGGGCGATGTTTGTTGAATCAATCAAAACCATAGTTCAGAATGACAACACAAAGAAAGCGGAAGGTGAGCGACATCCGGCAGAACCTCGTTGTCGATATAGACCAGGTTGAGCCTGAAACTGTGGGCAATTACACGTATAAAAACGTGCATAGAAAGTTCTAAAATGACTTGTTCTGGGCGCCCAGATAGCTCAGTTGTTAGGGCGAGTGCCCACATGTAGAGGTTTACTCCTTAAAGCTGCGGGCCCGGGTTCACCAACGACCTGCGGCCCTTTGCTGCATGTCATTCCCTCTCTCTCTCCCCTTTCATGCCTTCAGCTATCCTGTCAAAATAAAGCCCTAAAAACTTGTGTTGCATAATATACCTATAAGCTGTCATCAGTATGCATAGTTTGGCCCAAACCCTCATACCCACTTTACACCTGAATCCTATAGCATGCATAATACTGCCATGCCTGTGCATAATAGAGAATGAAAAGGACCCTTCTGTTTGGAGAGAGAGCCAGTAGAAACATCAAGCCCCTCAAGACAGATAGACAGGCAACTGCTGAGGAAAGGGGCTCTCTCACTGGGTGACTTCAACAGGGCCCCGGTCCTCTCCTCCTCACCTAGCCATGGCCCCCAGCTGGTCGGGGCCATAGAAGGTGCTGCTGCCTGCAGATGTTGTTTACTTGGGGAAAGGACTGAGTCCATCATGCAGCTCTTTTTTTGATTTCAGCCTGCAGTGTTTCGCAGATGCTCTGGTCGTTTTCGCAGTGGCAACACACAGCAAAAGTTTTTTTTTAAATGCGGATCTCGCTCATTCCGTCCCACAGTTGAAGTATTTGGAGCACCCCCCCACAGTTTCTCAGTCAAAGAACAACAAGTTAAAGAGTTAAACAGATAACTCAGAGTTAGCAGTTAGCCACGGGTGATCAAAGGTTTGTGTACAAATGGTAGACAAGAAAGGACTTTTGCCATAAAAAGCGCACCAAAGGCGGTTGGTCTGCTTGCTTCGTTCCAAAAAGTGAAGCGGTTTGACTGAAACAGAGTCAAGGGCAATGTGTTAATACTTGTTTGTATATTTGTACCTATGGGATGGGAGCAGGTGATTTAAAGGAGAGAGACACAATAATCATTCAAATGGTCAGTCTTTTTCAGGCAGTCTCTTCTGGAAGACATTCCTGGCGTTTTATTCACTTAACACACAAAAAGTCCTGAAGAATGACGACAGCAAGCTGAAGACAGAAATTGAAAACACGGGCGGCCTCTAGCTCACCTAGTAAGAGTGTGCACCCCATGTGAGTCTTTTGCTGCAGCCGGGTTTGAGTGCGACCTGCGGCCCTTTGCTGAGTGTCAACCCCATCTCTCCCACCTTTCCTATGTATCCACTGTCACTATCTAATAAAGGGAAAAATGCCTGAAAACACTTTCACACATCTGGCCATTCACTGTGTAAAGTGGGCACGCTTGCCAGGTGGTCTGCTTGGAAAGTAAAAAAGAATTTTTAGCTGCAGCTCCTGCATTCTGATGTTGGAAAGGTGCAGGAGAGGGGGCATCATATGCTGTTCGATGATATGACAAGCACTTCTTTTGAAGCATATTGAGACCCTCAGGATGTGAGTACCAGTCAGAAAATGAAAAAGAAAAACTACAAACCCAGGAAAGCCTATTGATGAATTATGTATTTCAGTTAAGACACAAAAGGAAATGGCTGCAATTCTACTCATTTAATTACTTGTTCATCCTTCTGTCAGCTGCGAGTGTGTCTTAGGTTGCATCACAGACACCATCTCCTTGGCAGTGCTTTGTAACATCACAGAGTAACAAGGTGAACTTGAAAGCCCAGTGGCAAAGCAAAGGATCTGACTGGTGTACAATTCCTACAGAGCAGTTTGGCCTTTTGGCACCGTCCATAGGGGACCAATGTCTAGATCCGGTATAGAGAGCCTTAGTTTCTTAAAGGAATACTATGACATTATCTATAATATGCCTGCTATTACAAACTTTGTTTTATTTTCCTCAAGATAAGATATTTGAGCCATACATAATTGCTGGAGGGACCAAAGTTAACTATAAATTGATCCTAATAAATATTGCCTTTGGAACAAACATTTCCTGCATGCCATTGTTTTTCAAAAGCTATTGGAGACTTTTTTTTTATTTTTTGTTTATTTAGAATCCCCATTAGTTGTTACCGTAGTAACAGCTATTCTTCCTGGGGTCCACACAAAAGATGGAACAAAACAAGACATTCAATGTGGCATTAATACTTCCATAGCATCAATACAATGAATACAAACTATATAATTAACAATACCACATTATCAATAAAATATAGTTCTACTGATACCTTCACATTTCCTTCTCAACTGACGTCGGCACAAGTAACCAATGGACACGTACCAGTGTACATTAGCGTCCGCACTTAGGTAAACAACAACTTTAAGATGGTTTCTTTTTGACTTTCTATTTTTACCCCATTTTTAATACTGATGTCACTGATGTCTGTCTTAAATGCAGTGGTAACCAATCCAATTTGATGATGCATATTAAAAAGTCACAATGTTTTACAATGAGTGACACATTCTGCAGTACAACCTAAAATCAGCACTGCAACTAGGTCTCTATAGTAGTGTTTCCACTGCTGAGGAATATACCACACAGTGTAATAAATGTATTACTATGGCTCTTTTATTTGTTTTTAACCACAAGCTTACGCTGGAGCCTTGCGCTTTGGCTTCCTTGTTTGTGTCCATGCATGTGTTTGGTCCCGTGTGTGTTACACACGTTCCACCAAAACAAGTTCCTTCCTGAGACTATTTTGCAGAGGCATCAATGCTCCTTCCAGCGACTAGCACCGCCCAAGACAATTGTGATTAGGTTAAAGAAATAGACAGAGCATGTTTCTTCCCCATCCCAGAATGCTGTGTGGACTAGAGTCCAATGAGAGACTATGCTGGAATTAATGTGTAATGACATCCAATGTAGTGAGGTTAAAATCCTTCTTTATGTGCTCTGAATAGTATGGAATTCAGCCAACTTGATGATCTCTTTGCATAGTTCTTATCTAACGTTACGTTATGTCTGACATCAGAAGTTCAAAGCATTTTTAAAGTACAAAACCGAGTCCTGTTAACAGTTCTACTGAGAAATCAAAAGGATTGAAACTATAAAGAAAAGAAATACACAAACCCCTGTGTTTTACAGACTCATGTATAGAGCTAAACAACTAGCATAACAATACATGCTACAAACAAATAAATGCAGAGCATGTGATCAATTAATCATTCACAAATGCAATGGCGTTGGGCATCAACCTAACACCCTTCAATTTAGGCTGCATACAATCTTAAAAGGGCTCACCCATGGCTTTCCTAAGCATTATAACCAAGGATGGAAAGCGATTGATTCTGGTGCTGGTGCATTTCTGGAAAAACAAAGAAGGAAGGAAGATGGAAGGCTTTTAAAAACCTATTTAATACGTATCCATCCGGAAATAGTCCAATACGTGGCATGATTTGACATGATTCCAAGCAGAGGACAGAACACAAAAAAGTGTCAAGGATATTAAATGTGTGACCCTGTTATGGTATGTAAAATAAGTATAAAACAATAAATAATTCAGCCATCCATGCAGCCCCCTTCACTGACAGTGAGGTGGACCTGAGCCGAGACTATCTCCCACTTACTACTTTTTCAGCTGATACAATCCCTGGCCTGCGCGGCCGCCCCATGGTATTAACTCAACCTTGCGTGAAGACTGCTTTGATCCGCTCTCCCAACACACCAGCCCATTCCCTCCCTGATCCTCGCAGACATTTTCACCACAACCCCACCCTTAATTCGCATTTATGCAAAGCGGGGCCTACCGAGTTAATGCCAGCATCACTTAGCTGAGTGCCACGGTTATGCTAATGTACCATCTGAAACCTTGCGGCTTAATTTAATTTTTTGGCTCCCCCTCCCCAGGAGTGACACTGAATCTGTTTAAAACCTAATAAAGGCTTTTCATAGCTCATGTATCATTAGCACACGGCGTCACATCTACATAAAAAACTTTAGTCTAACTTTAGGTAAATGACAAGTCGGCTGTGCAGTGTTTGAACAACATGTAACCAGCGGGATCAGAGGAGGACTCAAGTCTACACAATGATGGTCAGTGCATTCAAAATGTGATGCTCTTTAGATGCAAGCTAAAGTTTATTGTCTGTTACTGATGTCGTAGTCTTGCATGGCCTGACCTTCCTTCACAGCGCTGCGGAGGAAGGCACCGCTGCAAAATAGCCTCAGGAACATGTTGTTTTGGTAGAAAATGAACATTCAAAAGTTATTTTAGTCGTGCAACAGAAAACTCAGATTGGACAGATGTGGTGTTTTTACATTACATGGTACCTGCTCGACTCGTCTCTACCGTGGTGCCCCGTCCTCCTTTTTCCATTGCAGATTAGTACCGCCTCGTGCTTGAGGCGAGCAACAGCTGGTTGTCATAGCAGGAAACATGCTGTGACCTAACGCGACACAGAACGTCGAAGGTGTGTTGCTTTTGATTTCTTGGCATGTGGCTGATGCCACAGCCAGAAAACAAATTAGATTCAAAAGAAGCTGGAGGCAGCAAAAAATGAAAATGCTGGTTAAACTACTTAAACATGGCGGGTTTGTTCAGGACACCCCCCGTCTGTCGCTTGCAATGATGACGCAGGGATTAGTGATGATTGTCTCCGACAAATCAGTGGTCTGCAGGTTTTCACGTCACCTTTTGGTATCGCCTCAGCTCGCTTGGGTCCTTGGCTGAGGTAGTACTAAAAAAGGCACCTATGAGCAAGTAACAGGGACTTTTTTACGTAATGGAAAACCAAAATATTAAATATGGACACATTCCAGTATGATGTGGCAATGAGACACAATGAGAAAATGAAAAATGAACTTTCATTTTATGTCTGATACACTGTGTGGCCAAAAGTATCCAAACATTCAAATTCTGAACATCTAAATGCGGCCATTGACTCTGGGTGATCAGGTCTACCTCCCAATTGGTGGTCCATTCCATCCCAAAGGTGTTGGAGTTCTATCACACCAAATTGAGGGGAAATGTTTTTTATGGAGCTGGCTGTGTGCACTGGGGCACTGTCATGTTGAAACAGGAAAGGGACTGTTCACAAACTATTGACACAAAGTTGGACGCTTCCCTAATAACTCCTGTAATCTTTTGAAGCCGAGTGATGCAGGTTCTTCTCAGACCTCTATCTCAAATTCAAAGGGTTTACTAAGGGGCAGAGCACAAACGATGGAAGCAGTCCCAGACCAAAAGTACACCAAATGATGTGGACAAAGAAGTCCAATAGTAAAAAAATAAATAAAAAATAAGTATTGTATTACTTACACATTTTTCTATATTTTAAAGGAATGCTATATATCATACTAAAAGTTTGGACTAATATATAAATATTGCAAAAAAAGATTTTCCAATATATGAAAGCGTCTATTATTTGATAGCTTTACATTTGACATGCTGTGTAAACCTTGTTGTCTTCACTATCTGGAGGTCACAGTTTCTGCTGCCTGTATTTATATCCAGTGAGAAATATTTGTGTTTTTCTGTTTGAAAAGTCATGAACCGAGGCTTTTTTTTTTTCCCTTCCCTTTTCTCTCTCTTATGAGAGACCAGGTAAACTTGCATCCTTAACCTCAGCCAGCTGTCCTCGTATTTCAGAGGGGGAGAGGAAAAGAAAAGGAAGGATTGGAAGAGCAGGATCAGAGAGTAGGTGAGTAGGGAGAGAGCAGAGAATGTGTTTTGGTTAGATGAGAGAGGGAGGGAGAGAGAGTGAGATTCGCTATTTCACTCTAATGGCGAAGGAGAGGGACTTCATTAGCCAGGCCTTGACTGATGTGCTCATCAGACGCAGCAGTTGATGCATGATAAAAAGGAGAAGGGCGCGGATGGAATACGGAGGAGGGAAAAAAAAAAAGGGAACAAGAGACGATGAAAGATGATGAGAAAGAGATGTGGTGGGTGGGACAGAGGGAACAGGAAAGAAGAAAGAGATAGAGAGCAGAGGGAACGGCTGTGAAGGAGAGAGGGGGAAAGAAAGGCTTGGTTGATCGTGCACAGAGGCTCAGAGCGAACCCTCTGATCGTTGGAGCTACAGCCACAGGGAACATGGCTGAGAGGAAAGACACACAACGTAATGAAACAGGTATGAGCACGAGTCAATCTGGGAACAATAGAAGAAATAAACCTTCATCTCCCAACATGTCACACACAGTTTAACCAAACCGGGGCCACAGGATGTTGTGACATGAGTAGGGGTGTGACGAGACGCTCAGCTCATGAGATGAGACATGAGATTGGGTCCATGAGACGAGACAAGATGTTCACGATATTTTAAAGAAAACTTCAATTTATAAAATATGACATGGAATGACATATGGAAAAAATTATTTCCTTTTGGAAACCAAGGCAACCAATTGTTTCATTGCAGTGGAAAACAAGGAAGAAAGTAGGCTGCTCTTGTATTGATTCATGACCATTTTAAGACGAGGGAGAACATTTCTCTTTGTGTAATATCATTAAAAGTAAAGGTTACGTTTTGTTTTGCTTTCTGCTTCCGTCTCATTTAAAAGAAAACAGAGAAAGAGACACACTGAGCTGCACGCTGCAGTCTGTGTGTGTGTGTGTGTGTGTGTGTGTGTGTGTGTGTGTGTGTGTCTCTCCAACTTGGTCTCACAGCAGTTCGTGAAATGGTCACGTTATTTTGATGTTTTGATTGGTCAACAGGGACACAATTTTCGTGGTTATTTTGTGGTGGTCAACACAAAATGGGAATGTGACCATTTCACGTACAGCCATGAGACTGGGCTGTAGCGCAGGACACGGCAACTACAACGGGACGGTTGTGGTTAGGAGAAGAAGAACGCGGTAAGGAACTGCCACACGTGGGACGTGATCCCCTGGTGAAAGTCCTCTGTTGTTTGACCCATCACACACCCCATCCCGTGCAGTTATCACGAAATATGCTTCCCATTAAAATACATTAGCTTAAAATTCTTGCTCACCACCATGAAAAAACGAGAAAATCATGTCACTGTACACAAATCCATAGATTAACTAACATTCTAAGGCTGGGTTTTACCGGCAGCTTTTTACAATTGGAACTCCGCTATCATTCTTCAAAAGTGAACTCAGAGTCTACGTTGGCAAACGGGGGGGTTGTTCTATGGTAATTTAGATGTCCAAGCCAGACCAACCAGGACAGACTCCGTCTACCGGCTGCTGCTCTGCACTTGTGACTGATAAAACAAGACAGTTTTTACCTTGATGAGAAGTCTCGTCACATTTTGAGCTGGTGAGATCTCGTCACACCTCTGAGTGTTACCGGTGGATCGCCCTTTGGGGGAGGGAAGTCCAACACATTCTCACTCATTGCCCATCGCATCTAATACAGACCCTTGGGTTATTGACGCTAATAATTGGGAGAGAGAACAGGTTGGGAGCTCATTTCATCAGCATTGCCAGCCATTTAAAACATGTTATAATATAAGTTGGTATATGAATAGTTAAAAGTTTAGGAAACATTAGGGTTTCTTTTTTAATTTGTGTTTTCCTTTTCCTCCCGCTAACATCATGAAATCAAAAAACCCAAATTTGGATTACTGCTGATGATGAACATAATGTTTTTAATTATCCACCCACAAGTGGTGGTCGCTGTGCTCCACTTTAATTAATATGGGTTACAATGTACTGAGATGGACAATTTTTCATTGTAGAAAAAAGACATGTCAACAAAAAGTTGTCAGAGCACTCCTGCAGCATTATTCAATCCTCTGATGCCCATCTATATGCTCAGTATGGTCCACATTTCACACTTTTTCACCAATACTAAATTACTTCCATCTGAACACAAGGACACAAACACCCACATAGTCTCTGAGGGTTCACCACAAGATGCAAACCCTTTCTAACTACCTGGTAAGCCTCAGGTATAGATAGAACAGGTTCATGTTTGGAGAACAGTAAGAAACAAAGTTATAGTGAAATAAGACACAGATCAACATATACCAGAATGATGGAAAGTCGACCACAAAAACAGCTCATGACCCAGGACGAACCTCCTTGTCTGTGGTTTAGGGTTGCCATGGGTGCATGTGTGGGCGCATAGACTACAAAATCTGAGTAAAGTATAACAAAGGTAGTGTCTTGGCATAAGGCCAGAAAAAAAGAAAAACACACAATAGTAGGCTAATATTTACTGTAAACTCCCCTGCAATTTGGATATCGCACTAGTCCATATTGTAATTTTGATAATTGTTGTGATTAATTGTGCAGTCCTATACGGGTTAGTAGATACAGTGGCCCTCATTTATGAAATGTACGTACAACCTAAAACAGGCGTACGCCGATTCCTACGTAAAGCTTGGCATTTATCAATTTGAACGTGAGCGTAGGCTGCGATAAAATCCCACATCTGGTCTGACCTTGTGTACGCATCATTTGATCACTTATGGACAATGGCAGATCTGTCTCTTCTAGAAGACCTCTATGCATCGATACAACAGTGCACATGTACAAACACAGGCCACGGTTGAGCGATCTATGGGATTGATTAAGGGCAGATGGCTCTGTCTTGCATCAGTGGGGGTGACCCTTCTATACACGCCAGAAAAAGTCTGTAACATTGTTTTAGCTTGTGGGGTAGGAAAACAGGGCGCCATAAATGTTGTGACGGAGCCAGTTGACCCGATGCCCAGAGTTGCAGTGTCCAGCACAGCCCCAACTGGAGGCTATACCAAGGAGACAGGATAATACTCCTCGCTTTAAAAAGGTATAGTGTTATGTTTGGCAATGATATTCAATACAGGAAACATGACGATGCACAACATTTTTATTTATTCTTCAGTTTTTCATTTGCCTTTTAAAGTGTTGTTAATGGCCAGAGATGTCTTTCTGCCATTGACATATTTCGGCTTGTTTTTCCAAGCCCCTCTGCGGTCAGGAGACAGGGTCAGAGTGGTGGTCCAGCGCCGGGGGGTTGGGTTCGGGGGTGGACACGCACTCTCCCTCACAGCTGTTACCTGGCTCTGACTCACGAAAAAAGCATGAGTAAAATAATAAAAAACACTGCATGAACTCTGCTACTGTGTGTTTATAAATATAAGTACACCTACATGTAGGCCTAAGAGATTGCAATATAAGCCATATATTACTATTAGGAGTATACATACGTCAAGGATGTATACATTAAATAAACTTCAGCTGGAGTCCGATTTAATACGGCAACACTGTTGACCATGTCAGTAATCTCTTTCTATTCTGTATTCTTCCTACAGCCTAATACCAGTTTTTGGGCTGACAAATAGGACACACGTTAATGCAAATTAAACTGAGATGTCAGGATTTCAATCTCCACCTCTGAAAAGTGCCACTTTTTGCCGGATTACGTCTGGCCATTTTGTAAATTGTAAGGGCGAGGCCTCAAAACCAAGAATATATTGGGGCGTAATACTTAAATTACGATTGCTTCCAGCTGCTGCATTTATCAATGTACGACCGTTCTTACGCTCTGATTGGTGTGATACGAATGTTTTGTGAATCATGCAAAGCCTGCGCTCATATCTGCGCTGGTTTCTACATTAGGTTGGTAAATGAGGGCCATTCAGTGTTGATTTGGATATTTTATTTCTTTTTACAAAAGGAAACATAATATTATCAGACCTATCATTTTAGTTAACTTGTCCAATTACACAGTTTCCTCAAACTAGTGGGTTATGTTTAAAAGGAACTCACCCATGCGGCATTCTTCTGATGAACATTTAAAGAGATTAAATGTTGACTGTGAAATGGCTTCCTTTCTCCCTTTTCACTAGGACCTGGGGCCTGTTGCACAAAACCAGGATAATGGATTAAGCTGGGATATTCAAGTTATCCTGGATGAATTTAGCTTTGACTCGGTTGCACGAAACCAGGTTGAATTAAACCCAGCCAAGTAACCATGGAGATTTATTCTTTGCGGCTAGCCTGGTCCGAGCAGGCTAACAGCCAGGCTAAGATTCATCCTGGAGTCTCATGTGTTAAATCAGCTGCTGCTCTGAACCAAAATAAACGTGTTTAAAAGTTATTCCGTTGTCTTCTGAATGTGTTCTGCTTTATTTTTTATTAACATGCATTATTTGTCACTATTGTTGTCACGAGTTTGATTTAAACCCTACTATAGCAGTTGTTTAGATGGTTAGAAATGGGTGCACTGGCACCCAGATGCGGAGTGGCAATCGGGAGAGTCGGGACTTTTCCCAGCGGGACGGTAGTGTGTCAAGGCTGCCTGGCGTGCGGCCGCTGCCCGGTGACCGCTGCCCGGTGGCCGCTGCCCGGTGGCCGCTGCCTGCCGGCAGACCTGTGCATCACATCAATGTTCACTCTCTCTGTAAAAGTAAAGATGAGCAGCGCGGCGTCCGTGGTCTCTGCAGCTTCAGGTTTATACAGGACGCGCTCCGGAGATTAAGTGGGACAATAGGGCTATATTCCCAGATATGATAATAATGGCAGACCGGTCACCAATACATTCATGATTTCATTTTCTTGTTGCTTGTTCCTCTCTAATAAAGGATAGTGTTAGAATTTTCAAATTAACGTTGTGTTCTGTTGGATCTCTGAGGAAGGAGGCTGAGGGTCAAATTGAGAATTAAGAAAAGGTTTAATGCAACAGAATGATGAGGATGATGAGACAAAGACATAGACAAACACAATAACACTGCAGCTGACAGCGGACTGGATCCATTCTTCCCCTGACGGAGTCACGTGAAAACAGTCTTGAATATCTATAAATCGCACTCATTTATGCCTTGCACCTGCGGGCGGTTCCTTTTCACCTGGTGCATTCAAATCCATTCTCGTTGGTTCATTGTTGTCATGACAGCATGTTGAGTGCATCTTCGCTGTCCAATGAGAGTAAACATGGCTCTAAACTCTGCCCCTTTGGGGGTCGTTTGTGGTTACAGATCCAAAAGGGTCTGTGGTGTAAATGTGAAACTCTGACATCAATACAGTTAATCAGCATTGTATTGTTTTAGCCTAGACTAAGACCCCAGGGGACAGGAGACAGCAGGCCCCCTCCTGGTGTGGTAGCAGCGAGCTCCTTTCCATATGTTAAATGCCAGACTTGACCTGATCAATTCTTTACAGTCAGTGGTAATGAAGGGGAAATGGGGGACAGAGGTATGCATAATTTTCTAACCTGGCTCTTTAAGACATTTTAACTTTTTTAAAACTCAACAATAGTTTGTGTTACTCCGTAATATGTAGGCTGATGTTTTTTTATTATAACTTACTTTGGTTTCATAACCTTCTCATAAGTCTTACATCTCTGGACCAATAACGTGGCCTATATACAGTACAAATATAATGTAGTTTACATTCAGCACACAGGGAACATCACAATGCTTCTTAATATTTTTATTTTGATGCTGTTACTTGTCAGAAGAATAAAAAAAACACAAATATTGTTTTACACATCTGCTCACAGCGTGTATTGAAGTCACTTACTTCTTTTTCTAGTTTGTTGTACCTTTCTGATTGTTCTGTATGAACATTAATTGTACAAAGATATTTAGAATTAGACATAGCTTATAGAGATGTGTGCATATGGTTGTAAAACATGTTCACACGTTGTGAATAAGGGTTTGAAATTAAGCCTATAGTCCTTAGGGTACATCTCCTGAGGAACATTAATTCCCTCTGCTCACATTTAAGGCAAAGTAGGCTAAATAATAATAAATTTTAATCATATTGTGCTTGTAGGCAACTCAAAGACACTTTACGGTAAAACCAGCTCATTTATCACCTAAAAACAAAACATGAAACTAGCATATTTAAAGCAATTAAAACACTGTAGCCTACAACTTTGTAAAATAAAAAAGTGGAGTGATAGGCTAAGTAGATATTTTTTGGGGGGGGGGTAGATCAGCTGTTTCAAATATATCACTAGTTTAATTGAGGAGAGTGCATGCAGGTTTGCCTTGTTACGTCCTTTCTGTAGGGAGGGGCTGGGCAATCCTAAAGTATAGAGCAATAGGTAAAACCGTTTTTACTGCAATTGACATTGTAATACTATGTTGGTGCTTGTGGTTGTGTAAGCATATATATGTGTGTGTATGTGTAAATAGAAATGTCAGCAATCACAGTTATCTAAATGGTATGGTATTTTCCACATTCAAGTTTAAAAAAAAGTTTTCTTCAGTTTGGCTCACCATCTACCCACGGGTACAGATGGTAGGTGCCAATTGGGTGAGGCTGGGTTAAAAGGGCTTGAGCAGAAGCTCATATAGGTGTAGGAGGTAATGGATTGGCAGGTACATGTGTGACGAAAGCAGCAGAGAAGCATGACATAGTGGTGGATAGTTAATACTGTAAAGCTGAAGTCAGTAGTATAGTTAAAGCTAAAATTAATGAAAAATGGCAGTTGTTTTGGGATAGTAAACAATCTGGGAGACACCTGTATAGTATGATTGAATGGAACTTTATTTATAATGAAAAAGCATGTTGATGGGATTCGTGAATATTGTCATAGTCAAGAGGCCATAGAGCATGTGGTTAAGTATTATAAATACCATTGAGTAAGACAAGGATTGATTTGTAAGCTGGTGGAAAGCCAGATGACATTAAATTTACAGGAAATACTGCAAAGGGGATCTGGTGAGGTTTTCTTTTCTTTTATTGAAGATAACTGGGTTAGTAAAAAGAGTTTAAGAGAGTGTAGGTTGACCTCTTGATCCACACTCCAAGCCAGATGATGGCGGTAATGCTCCAAAAAGCTGGTTGCCAACCGCCATAAAACACAAAAGAAGTACTCTAATACACAAATTATGCACTTTAAAAGCCTCCCCTCCAGTCTTCATACCTGACATTAACTTTTGTCAAATGCTGTTCTGTGTGCACATCCTCCAATCATTTTCCACACAAGGCTGTGTGCTGAATGCAACAGGCCTCTGTGCCTTGTCAGTCTACTGGAGCATATCACTTTGAAAAGTTTACTCCTGCAGCCACTTAGTCAACTTTGTAGATAAGGACCCGGCGTTATCGCAGGCTCAAACCTCAGCTTCAAATTAAGCTAGTGGCCGTAAACAATATGCAAAACAGATCTGACCCGGTGCCAGCCAGCCACTCTGACTCTCTGAGCATATTCATGAAGTCTCCTTCAAGGCGACGTGCATTACAATTATGAGTTTGAATCACTCTGCGCCGCTCACACACCCAACCCACCCAACACCACCACAATTCATTTCTAAGGACAGCCGCAGTCCTGCTGTGATTCATGTTTATATCCTTTTTAGATAATGCAACTGTTTAGCTGGATAGCGAGAGGGGAAAAGTATAACAGGAGGTCTTAAATGAGATGTGATTTATGTTGTACGTATATATTATAGAGTAAATTATTTTTTTAAGTTATGTGGCCATACTTGTTGGCAAAGACTAAACATTTTTTTATAGTGTGGCCACCATTCGTTTTAATTTTCCTACTACATACATACAAATACCACAAGAACACACCTGCATAGAGAAATTGTTGGCACCCCCCCAAAGAAGGTTTGAGCCAGCGGTACAATACCATAAGTATAGCTATATATATTTTAATATTAAAGTTCTTTCATTGCAGCATGAACGTTTGTATCCATTCTGTATCCTAACTTCTGTGCAGACTGGAGTCGGTGGTAAAACCACCATTGGTCAGCCATTATTTCTAAAGTACTGTGTTTAAGTATATCTTACCACAGTTGGTAATAAGCCTTGTTTCTGATCTGCCAGTGTTTTCATTAACTGATAGTGAGCTGCCATCACTGACAACAGCGACTGTTGTGGAGTTGCAACTGTGCCTAGGAATGTGATTGGCCTTGTGTATGTTTGTGTCGACAATGCATTATGTCCAAGTGTTGGAGAGTACTGTTGTCTCAGTAGTTTGTCTGGGTGATAGCGTGATTTGTGATTTTTGTGAAGAGTCTGAAAAGCAGCATGTCGGGAATTGGCTGATAGCTCCTTACAAGTGGCTCTGTTAGCCAAAAGCTGCAGGATGGTGGGGTGACAGTTGGCTGTGTGTGTGTGTGTGTGTGTGTGTGTGTGGGTGTCTGTGTGTGTTTCTGCAGTAATAGTTGTGTTGTAATTAGAGAAACTCGGGAGTATGTTCACTAACAATATCAGCCATGTGGACCATAAAGAAGGGTCAGAGGGAGATAATCACATTACAGGGTTAGACTGATGAGGCAGATATTGATCTTTTGAAATAGCCCTTGAATACACAATAACACAATCATATATTGTATCATGCTAGTTCATCAATTTTAAGCTAAAACTGAGTAAATTATTCAAACCTGAGATGCTGGCGGCTGTGGCTCAGTGGTAGAGTGGTTGCCAGCCAATTGGAAGGTTGGTGGTTCAATCCCTGGCCCTGCAGTCCCATGTCGAAGTGTCCTTGGGCAAGACACTGAACCCCGAGTTGCCCCCGATGCTGCGCATCGGAGTGTGAATGTGTGTGAGTGTTTATCTGATGAGCAGGCGGCACCTTGTACGGCAGCCTCGGCCAAAGTGTATGACTGTGTGTGAATGGTGAATGTATCCTGTATGATGTAAAAGCGCTTTGAGTAGTCGTTAAGACTAGAAAAGCGCTATATAAATACAGCACATTTACATTTCATCAAACAGATTTTCTAGATATCTTGAGCACCATCTTAATGCATTTCCCTAAAATGTATTCTTTTATATAGTAACTTTGTCACTACACACTTAAACTGCAGTCTAGATTCCAATGTATTTTAAAGGATTCTGATGACATGC